>JBBPOS010000288.1:0-37041 GCA_038091575.1 Leccinum subgranulosum
AGACAGAGCTGGCCAGTTAGGTACCTTTGCTGGGGGTGCTGGGGAACTGGGGGAGCTGGCCAGCTCTGTCCAGACTGTCACAGGGTGGACAGCTGAGGGCTGGTTTGCTGATGCCAGTTGATGGTGGGGTTAGCGTTCCTAAGCCAGGGAAGACCTAGGATGACCTTCTCATTTCCGCAGTCCAAGACGTGGAAGGTGACCTTTTGGTTGACCTTTCCAATATCGACGAAGAGGGTATCCCCTTTTCGGTTGGTGGATTGATCAACATTGCGGACTCTGATGGGTATGGGGAGGCGATCTCGAGGGAGGTTGTGCTTTCAGACGAAGGCCCAGTCGATGCAGGAGATTTCTGCACCACTGTCAATGAGAGCAGAGGTGTCGATGACTTTGAGGGAGTATGAGGGGATCACTAGTGAGATAGGAATTTTCATTGCATTGGACAAAGAGGATACCAGTACAGGTGCACACGTAGCAGTAGGAGAACCTTGCGTCGAATGACATTTTATTTTTAAAAATCCAGAGAGAAAGAGGTTTTTCCTACAACCTTTTCATCGTCGTCCTTTATCTTTTCTAGCTTGGGCAAGTCCTCTTCTTCGGCCTTAGCGACTTTCCTGGTGGTTCCTTTGGAAGAAGAGGCGTTGGTCGAGAACGTGGAGCACACAGAAGCATTGTGTCCTGCTTTTCTGCAGCGAAGGCAGAGTCCTTGTTTGAAACATTGCTCTCTTTCCACAGGGGTAAGTTTAGGAATATGGACGGCATCGACGTCCATGGCATTAGGTTCTTGTTCCCTGGTAGAGGTGGAGTGGACAGGAGTGAAAGGGTTGATGAAGGAACATCCTTTGTGCTGCTGAGAGATAAGGAAGGCTCAACGTTGTTGGTCGTCGATCCTCTGAGTGTGAGAATACCATTCGGCGATGGTAGGGACTTTCTCCATGAAATAGATCTTTCCCGATAAGGAAGGAGGGATGCCCAAGAAGTAGTGGCAAAGGGTAAATTCGTCGGTCACTTTGGAAGTGGCGACGTTACTCTGGAATTGGGAGATGTATTAGGTGAGTGACATAGAGTACTTCCCAGGAGATTTCTCGATCATTTTCTGGATAGTCAGCCAAGCGAGAGCATTGGCTGGAGAGTTGGAGTGTTCGAAGCTCGCTTTGAACTCCTTGACGAAGTCCGTCCAGGTTCCTAAGCTAGTCTTCCCGGCGTCGATGAATTTGGTGGTGTAGGTATCTGCCCAGGTGGCAGCGTTTCCTGATTTCATAAAGGAGAGGGCATAACAGACCTTTCAGTTGTCTGTGTTGTAGATCTCCTCGTTGATAAGCAGGTACTTGGATATTGAGTGTAGCCAGGGCAGAGTGTTTCTGTGATTGCCATCATAGGATTCTGGTGGGGAGATGCAGAGTTCGACGGGTTTGGACATAGTGGTAGAAGGTGATCAGGGTCTGGGTACTAAGATGGGGCTCTGAGAAGCGAAGATGTTTCCGCTAGGGGTGTAAGAGGAGGGGGAAGGGGGAGTGGGAGCTCGAGGGAGGACTAGGCTAGATGAGAGCTGGTGGGCTAGTTCAGTGTCTAGGAAAAGAGTTTCTTCCTGTTCTTCATTGGATAGAATGGGAAGGTCTAGGTCTGTCTTGTCCTCATCGCTGGAGCGTTGAGGGGGGACGTCTAGGGAGTCTAGGACTGGGGTTTCTCCTCTCCAAGAAGAGGTGGACAAAGGGCGCTGATGGGACGAAGTGGCTAAGGAGTTTCTAGAGATGGAGGGGGTGTTCCGCTCTGGTCTTTGGTAGGGTGTTCGAGACATGATGGTGGGGGCGGTTCACAGCAATGGTGACCGCAGAGGTAAGCTAGGGCTTTTGTTACAGCTGGCCCGGGTAGGGTCGGATGTAGACTTGGAGGGCAAAGGCTAAGACGAAGGATTGGCTGAGCAAGTGTAACACTTGGCGAGACCCGAAGACTAAGTGTACTTATCGAGGAGGAGCTCATGGAGAGTCACGTCACTTGAGGACTAAGGACTAAGGACACACCCAAGAGGGCAGAGGATCGAAGGGACTGAGGGACGAAAGGACTCGAAGGTTGGCTGAGAACTGGGTGATATTCCAAGTAGCTCTAGCTTAGGGTTTATAAGCAACAAGACAGTCCTTAAGTACTAAAGAGATGGAACGTGATGGAATCACGGAAAAGGGACGCGTCATCCGCAGTATGGATGAGTAAGAAGCTGTGGAGGATTAATCATACATGACAGATGGATGATGAAGCAAAGGCGTTATCATGAGTCAGAAGAAGAATGATGACAGATAGCTGATGAAGCAAAGGCGTTATCATGAGTCAGAAGAAGAATGATGACAGATAGCTGATGAAGCAACAACGTCATCATGAGTCAGAAGATAAGAATAGAGATAGGGATAACTCAGAGAGGAGAATGTCGGATCATTGGTGATGTGAAACAAGATGAGAAGTTGCCAGAGATCTATGATACAAGGTGAAGACAAAGTAAAGACAACAGGCAAAGTGGAGAGAGAGAGAAAAGAGATATAGAGAGAGCTCAGGAGACAGTCGTAATAGGTGTTGCAAATTTCAAGACCAAAGGGTGGACACACTATGAGAGGATGAAGGCCAAGGGCAACAATTGCTTTCCACCCCATAGCTCAGGAGCTGTCCCAGTGGGTCATGCTCGGCTTGAAGGCGACCTGTCCAGGAGTTCAAGCAGCTAAGATCATAGTAGCATTGAGCCCGAGGGCGAGCTAGAAAAAGGTGCCGGCGCTGGTTCTATTACCTTCACAGGAGCAGCAAGCATGGTTGCTGCCATGACTCAGGATCAGGCTGGCAGCAGCACTGGCATTACTATGGTGTCTATGGTAAATTGCCCTTCTAGGCCCCCTGGGCCTGTGGCGTCACCTCTGAGTCAAGCCTGCTCTGGGCTGGGCACAGTATTCACACCAACATCAACATTCTTCCCTCGAACCCTGTCCACTTTCACGCCGCCCACTTCCCCCCTCCTCATTTACAGGTTCATTAGAAAGCTCCATCAAACCTTCATCAAGTATTTCGGTTCATGTGGACTCTGGGAGCTCTGCTGCTGGAAAACGAAAGGCTGATGACAACATCTCTATGGTGTCGGCTACATCATGCTCGGCCATTAGATCAACACTTTCAAGTTTGTCTGCACGCAAGCGGCATGCTACTGCAAAAGACATATCCATAGATTGTGTGGGCGATCATCTTGGATGCATCAACATCACCCTCAGTGAAAACATATCAATGATGGACAATGCAATTAGTTGGATCTCTCGTCTGCCGCCAGGTGGTTCAGAGCAACCCGCTGCCAATGCTGCTTCAAACTCAGGCCCCACTAGCACGAGCAGGCTCCAGGACCACAAGTTGGATGAAGCAACCAACAACCTTTTGTTGCTCAAACTGGGGGTGTTTGATACTGATCAAATGGGAATGATTCTTGAAACCTTCCATACAGATGCTAGTTCCATAGAGATGTATCTTAGATTAGTTGCAAATCAGAAGTGATACTGATTCAACAGTCATGGCTGACGAGCCTTCTCAAACCAAAGTAGTACATTCCCCGAGTCTTGTGCACTAGTCTACTTGAACAATAGGATCACCGTGCCTTTCCCGCTCCTCTGCATAGCTGTGCCACAAGTCCAAAGATATCTGTTCCCATTTCGCCAACATTGAATCACAATCTGCAGTGGTAGCAATCCCGCTTCTAATCCCACTGGCACCATGTGCGCCCTCTGCTTCATCTGGAAGGAGGGCGAGGAGATTGCCGAGCACCACATCTTCAAGCTCTATGGAGTCAAACCTATGGATAATGTTGTAGATGCAGCAACACGCCGGAAGGATACATGTCTGGATATCCATGGAATAGCTGGAGGGATGGTGAGGATGCGGAACTGGCTTTTGATGACTCCGATGATGCGCTCAATGACATTTCGGAGCTGGGCGTGATGTAGATTGAAGTATTCATGGTGGTTAACTGGTCTAATTATGTCTGAGTCAGTCACGCTCGTCCGACCGAAGCAATTTCAGTCACTTACCGAAGTTGTGCTCGGCCCCATTCCGCGAGGTGGTATCTCTGTCCCTGGTACAGCACCAATAACTCGGGACAGTTTGGAAACCCTGCATCCGCAAGGTAGTACTTGCCGGGGGGATTACAAGGTCATAGATACATGCATCGTGGTAGACAGTGGCATCAGCCGCTGACCCTTCCCATCTGCTCAGTATATACAGAAAATTCATATCAAAGTCACAACAGACGAGACAATTCTGTGAGTTAAATCCCTTCCTGTTGCATGCACTGTCACGTTCTTTGGCTGATGGGGTACAAGGAATGTGTGTGCTGTCAATAGCACCAATCGTATCCTTGAAAAATGGCATGAAGCAAGGGTTTTCTTCAATTTGTTCAGGTACAGGATTGTCCATACACGGAAGCTGAATGTATCGCTCATAGATCGGAGGAGATGCGAAGGCTGAGGCCATCTTTTTGAAGTATCTACAAAACCAATCATCCGATTTAGCAGAAAGAAAGAAAGAAATGACTCAGACATACTTCAAAATGGTACTATTTGAGTGCTGGAAATGTTCGGTAACGTGCCAGATAGTCAATCCCATGATGCACGTATAAAGAAAAATAGCTAGCTGTTCTTCAATCTTGACATGTCTGGAATGTGAGAGATCCGCTGTCTGCAGCTCCGTGACCAGAATATAAAAGACCTCTTTGTGTACACCAAGTTCGGTCCGAATGTGCTCAGGATGACCATTTAGTAGTTCCTTTACCCAGCTGTCCCCTGTAAGAATGGATGTATGGTATGGTACTGCTTCATTCCGTTCAGATGCTATTGTGATTGCTTCGCTGACTGCCATGACTGTTGCCCCGATGACCGTGGTTATCTGCTGCTGATGGAGCAGTAATATCTGCAGAATGGACTCACTGTACCTCGAGTTTTGACCATTGGGATCTGTAAATTGCCAGTGTGAGCTCATACTAGTACCATCTCTGAATCAGCCAGTAGTAGTACTACTAAGAGGACTTACCGTCATTATCGTCATCGTCGCTGAAATCACTTGGCATCATCAGCGATTGCAGTTAGTAGGCCACTGGCCTGGCGCAACCTTGGAGATGAGTGTGAGTGAAGACAAAGAGGTTAGTAAGATACACACAGTGCTGAGTCAACTTTATACATAGGCCATTGCTGAGGATCATATCAGCCAGGAAGGGAGGGAACGCGATGGGAAGTAGTGCTGCCTACTGAGAACGACGCTATGCAGAGAGCCTCGAGATGGAGGCAAAGAGGTGAGTATGGGGGTGCAAGTCTATAGTTACTTGCCTATGGGTCGTTCTGCGGGTTTATGGGTTACCGCGCGTCGACTATAGAAACTCGAGAATAAGGGTGAAGTGAGTAAGGCTCAATTCACAGCGGAAGCTAATGGTTCGACACCGAGAAGAACAAGACTGGGGAGTCTGGTTCCTCTGGCCAATATATTATATACTACTGTTACATGTGCACGGACCAGCTTAGGGCCGGTCTCTATGGTACACTATAGCTATATCGAGAGTAAGTAAAGGCTGTACGAGAAGCCAATAAACGTAGTGTGGCAGCCTCATGCAAGGGGCATGGGATGTGGCAGCACTGCCTACCGTGAGAAGGTGGAAAGAAGGCCAGGGACTGCGAGGTGTGGCAGATCTATAGATAAATGAAGTGAGTCCGAGATACGATCGGGATCTATCAAGATACGAGATCAATCGGTGATGGATCGGGAGATCAGATTGGGCAGGCGATGAAGATGAAGGCCCGATTGGATATAACTATAAGGGGAAATGATAAGTCCCACGATCACATGCAAGTCACGTGACCGGTCGATAAGTACTCGGTCGATGAAGACAAGGGAGAAGACTAGAAGGAGGGAAAGTCAGAGGGTAGACGCAAGCAAAGCGAGACTAGCAAGAAAAGCTAGGTTGGGAACGAGGTTCGCAACACCTACTGCCCGTCGCATTCCCTCCTGTTCCCTCCCACAGTCTTGGAAGTGGAGATTGCCTTTTTCCGGCAGCATCTCAGCCAGTCCACAAGAGAAAAAAGACATGATGGGAAAAACCATGGTTGGTTGTCTCACCACGGTTTTTGTAACCATTCACAGCCTAAGTCATAGAAGCTGCAGATGGCTGTGATGTACAGTAAGCAAAAGATAAGAGATAGGCATGAGTCAAGGATAATGAGTAACACTTAGTGAGGAATGAGTCAGAAACTAAGTGTGACTAAAATACAATGAGTAAATAACAAAGAGGCAAAAGGCAAAGGAAAAAGAGAGAGAGCAAAGGCATAGAGAAAACATAGAGGACGAACGTAATACTGTCAAGTCCAAGTTCTATGTTAAGAATTCAGTATGCATCTGAATCAAAGGGCTTGAGTGTTTACTATGTAGTCAGAATCATGCTTCAAGTCAGAAAGTAAGCCTACCTTCTATTTACTTGATTGATATTGTTGAGAGGCCCATTTCAAGTTGTATATTATGATTTCAGTATCACTCTGAATCAAAAGGCCTGATCATTGACTATGTGGTCGGAATCATGCTCGGGAAGTGGACCTGTACATTGTTCACATAGTTGATGTCCCACTGGCACTTTGTTGAGGGGCCCATTTATATATTGTGATTTTGATGTCACTCTTCATAAAAGGGCCCGAGTATTGACTATGTGGTTGGAATCATGTTCAGGACGTGGGCCCGTGCATTGTTTACATAGTCGATGTTCCTCTTTGTAGGGGCCTGTTTGTATGTTGCAATTTTGGTATCACTCTTAATGAAAGGGCTCAAGCATTAACTACATGGTCGGAATCATGTTCAAGAAGTGGGCCTGTGTATTATTCACATAGTTGAGATTACTATGCTTTGAGGAGCCTGTTCATATGTTATGACTGTTGTATCACCCCTCTCAAAGGGCTGAGGCATTTGACATGGTTTCAAAATTATTTTCAGGATCTCAGCTTGTCTGTAGTGGACATGCTAGAGCCTAGGTGTCATTCTTCCTTGAGAGGCCTGTTCATATGTTTCGACTTGTCTATCACCAGGAATTGAAGGGCCCACGTATATGCTATGGCCTTGGTATTTCCATTGGCAGGTGGGCCTATCCATAATCTACGTCATCCAAACCAGTTTTAGCTGAAAGGGCCCATCCATGAGGCTCGGATTTCATATCACTGTCTAGAAATGGACCCATCTGTATGGTTTGGTATTTATTCATCTTGGGCTTGCCCTCTCATTATGCAAAGATACCCCAGGCTCAACTCAGGTTCAATATAAATATCAAGGTTCTACAGCTTGGGCTACTCACAATTTGTATGGACATGTTACCCTAGTATGTGGTTGGAGAATCAAGAGACACATTGCTATCAAATATAGAAAAAGAATTTGAAAAACTAGATAAAGATGAAATTGAGCGAGAAACAGAGGTTGTACTAGTACTATCTAGCTGTCAAGTATGTAAAGAAATAGAAGAAGAAAAACTATTTAGAGGGGGAGAGGTCTTTCCCGATGAGTCCTCTCTTACTCTTTTCCCTGAGTTACTTCAAGATCACAAAAATAAGCCCTAGTGGCCTCTAAGTCCATGCCTTGTATGGCTTTATCCCAATTAGGCTGAGGATTTATTGATGCAGTAGTCTCTGTCATTCTCACACTTTTGGTCTTGTACTTAGAACATTCTTTTTGGTGCTTACTACATGAGAATCCACAATTTGCATAGTGGATTGAGGGGCTTTGCAATCTCATGCTCTATGTCCATCTTTACTCCAATTGTAGCATCCAAGGGAGGTTTTCCAAACTTTGGTGGCAAGAATATCAATATCCATGGAATTTGGATCTCGTTGCGAGGAAGAGGAAGAAGAATGGGATTCAAATGCTTCTATGGCATTGGCATACTTTTGAATGGTGGTGAGGTACTTGGAGATCCTTGCAGGTCACTCTTCTTGCATGAACATATGCTGAATTATGTCTTTTCAGCTGTTTCTTTTGAGTAGTGTGATTTCCATCATGGGGTTGCATTGTGTCTGATCATAGAGGGACATCCAAGCCATGCCAATGAGAAAGACCTGGGTCTACTTCTTGGATCTTTGCTTCTTATCCATGAGTTTTTGAATAGCTATGTCTGCCAATTTGGAATCACCTATTAAGAAGCTTTTCAAGCTCAAGGATGTCTAGCCACTGTACTTTCATTTTTTGAACTACACACATGATTGTGTTTAATTATTCATCAGTCATCACTCTTCTCTCTCCTTCTCTCTTATCCTTTCTCACTACCTCCTCACTCACACAATTGTGCAACAGCACAACAACTTAATATGACATGTACATTAATGACATAAACAAGCACGCCACTGGTAAGCATGCCTTGTCCACTGTCCCATTTGTCCTCTCCCTTCCTTCCTTCCTCCCTCCTACAGTCTATCATCCATCTCCAATACAATCATTGTCAACACAACATGTCATGTTAAAAGGACGATGATGATGACACAATGAGCCCATTGTCTCATTGTTATCACCCTCATTCACCCTCCCTCCTACAGCTTCCGTTCACAACACCACCAAGACAACAACAACAACAAAATGATGACACAATAACAACATGGTGAGCCTGTTGTCTTGTCATCATCACCCTCATCCATCCTCTCTCCCACAGCTTTGTTTGCAACACCACCAAGACAACAACAACAACAAAAGAACAACACAATGACTAGTGTTTAAAAGTCTGGTCCAGTTTGGTCTTTTTACCTTTTTTGGAAAGACCAAACCGAGACTGGTCCCTTATGTTGTACTATCCCACCAAAGACTGAACTGGACCAATTGAAACTAGTACAGACCAGCTGCACCCTCAGTTGTAACCGGTCATGACTGGTTTTCCTGACGGACCATGAGGTATCCCCATGTACTATATGTTTTCCATGAATGAATACTGTTCTGCCTGCTCAATTCAGCTTTGCCCACTCAATTCAGCCCACTCATCTCAGTACACAATGTATAAACCTCGTAAATCACACTGACAATGTGTTACTATGGAAAAAGCTCAAGATATACATGATGCGCTGACAGACAATCCTTGCTCTCACCCATTCAAGTCACAAAAGGAATCAGAAAGCAGCCCATACAAGCCAAGCATCAGGAAATGAGAGCACAGGTAGTAAAGCAGAACATACCAGGGAGGAGCCCACCACCTCAAAGAACCCTTACAAGCAAAAATGGCAGCACCGTTGAAGTATGATGTCGATTGAAGAAATTGAGGTGTCACTATGTGGAGAGATTGAAATTGAGGAGCTGGAACTTGAAGAGCATGGTTATGAGCTAGAAGGTGATGAAACAGAGCCTGGTGGGAGGATATCTCGGATATCCAAGCCAAACACATTGACATCTTTGATATGTTGTCAGCCATTGAGTGCTGGCCATATTGTGCTAATGTTAGTATCATCATGAACTTGAAGGACTCAGACACCAACCTGAATAACAACCACTAGGGAAAGACAAGGCTCACCAGGAAGGTCAAACTGCACAATACAAAAGATTTACTTACCATTTTCTCTGACCGAGTCACCATTAAGTTTGTTGGAAAGGATAGAATAGTGGAGGTGTTGAAAGGACATTGGTGCTTGATCTGCAAGTAAGAATCAGTGTACACTTAGTATCTGAAAAACAAGAACTGACCTTGTTGAAGGAAGAATAAAGAGTTTCTTCTGAAGCAGGGAAAAAGGAAGGTGTTTCATCTTGGTAGTAATTCCTCTTGCCACCAACATATTTGAGGACATTATAAGTTGTATATGAATCAATGTGCCAAGCAAGGGATTGTGGAGAACCATTATGCAAAGCCACAAGAGATAGTAGCAGTAGAGGGTTTAAAAAAATGGAAAACAAGGAACGTTGAAAGGTGCCTTTGTGAAGGTGCCAGGGCCTCGAGCATTTCCAAAAGATGATGTATTGAGGGTGGTGGCCAAATTTGTTATGTGTGATGACCAAGTATGTCTAATAAAACATATTTTGGTTACTAATGGTCAACTAATTACTGACTAATACTACAGTCTTTTATCATCACGAATAAGGCTATATTTCAAAACTGCTTAGTGGTGATGCAACCTTCAGCAAGTAAATTGGACCTGCCATCGACTCACAATATCAACATATTTATTCACAATGCATTCCTCAACTTCCTCACAGAGCTAAAAATCAAGAGTCAGGTTAGTTGTTTTATTCTTATTCCCACTGGCAGCTCTCATTTCTTAATGTACACTAGTCTTCTCAATCAAGCAAAGTCTTGATGACCATGGATCTCTGGTCCATTGATCAGACAAAAGCTGTGTTCCTTGGAATCACCACTCACTGGATTTATGCCACTAACCCAAAGTCTAAAAAATAGACCTTCAAGTCCCAAGTGATTGTGTTTCAAGGTGTCTCTGGTGCTTATACCAGAGATAATCTAGGTCAATACTTTGTTGGTCTAGCCAAGCGAGTCAGAGTTATAGCACCCACATTATCAAAGATATGCATTACTCAGCCAGTCTTTTTTTTGCTGGACATAAACTCTAATTTACTAACTTATTTGGTATTAGCTGTTTTGTATCACCACTGACAATACCAGCAATAATGACATGACTTGTGATATAGTTGAGTCACTTCTCCATTCATGCCAAATCTTCACTTTCAACCTAATCCGACACTACCTACCCTGTCTCACCCATGTCATCCACATAATATAGTATATTTTTTTGGCAAATGACTGACTAGCCAATATACCAAATAACCGCAAATAACTGACCAGCCAACATCAGCCGATGAAGTAAAAATCTCAGAAAACTACCAGTCAGCCAATGCAACCAAAACTTGGCATGTTTCCAACTAGCCAATGGGCTGTGAATGCAAATTTCCACAGTTGACTGATTGGCCAATAACTGATAATTTAGCATATTGCTGATCGGCCAATTTGCTAGATATGAGTGTATTCCGCAGTCCACTGGTTGGCCAAATTGGAAACTCAGCATGTTTTCTGACTGGCCTATGGGCTGTAGATCCCTGCATTCCACAGTTCACTGATCAGCCAACAACTGAAATTTTGGCATGTTGCTGATTGGCCAATTAGCTAGGTATAAGTGTATTTCATACTTTACTGATCAGCCAGAATAAAATCTTGGCATATTTTCTGACTGGCCAATGGACTGTATAGTATGTAGGGAAGCCCTTACCGAAGGCTATCTCAGCATCACTGTACATGGTAATTTTATTTTATCAAATCTCCCTACTATATACTCTATGCAATAAATTTGTTTCGGCAAAGGTCTGTATGTAATGTAACATTGTTTCGGCATGTCAGACAGGTAGTACAGTACACACTGAAGCACTTGCCGAAGCTATCTCGCTATAATTGTACATTGTAATTTGGTTTTATGAAATCTGCCTACTATACATGCTGAGTAATAAATGTGTTGCGGCAAAAGTCTGTATGTAATGTAATGTGATTTCTCCATGTCAAACAGGCAGTACAGTACCCACTGAACCACTTACTGACGCCATCTCGCCATACTTGTACATGGTAATTCTATTGTATCAAATCTCCCTACTGTATACCCTATGCAATAAATTTGTTTCAGCAAAGGTCTGTATGTAATGTAATGTTGTTTCAGCATGTCAACCAGGCAGTACAGTACATACTGAACCACTTGCCAAAGCCATCTCTCCATAATTGTACATTGTAATTTTATTTTATGAAATCTCCCTACTATACACTCTAAGCAAGAAATTTGTTTTGGTAAAGGTCTGTATGTAATGTAATGTGATTTTGCCATGTCAAGTAGGCAGTATAGTATATATTGAATCGCTTGCCGAAGCCATTTTGCCATCATTGTACATTGTAATTTTATGTTATGATATCTGCCTACTATTTACTCTAAGCACTAAATTTGTTTCAGCAAAGGTCTTTATGTAATGTAATGTTAATTCACCATGTCAAACAGCCAGTTTAGTACATATGCAAGCCCTCAGCAGCGCTATCTTGGAATAACTTCACATTGTAATTAATTTGGTGAAATCTACTTACTATATACTCCAAGCAATAACTCGTTTTGGAAATGACTGTATGGAATGTAATGTTGTTTCGGCATGTCAGACAGTCAGTTTTGATTTTTCCATGTCAAACAGACAGTACAGTACCCGCTGAACCACTTACTGATGCCATCTCACCATACTTGTACATGGTAATTCTATTTTATCAAATCTCCCTACTGTACACTCTATGCAATAAATTTGTTTCAGCAAAGGTCTGTATGTAATGTAATGTTGTTTCGGCATGTCAACTAGGCAGTACAGTACATACTGAACCACTTGCCAAAGCCATCTCACTATAATTGTACATTGTAATCTGGTTTTGTGAAATCTGCCTACTATATGTTACAACTGTCTCCAGAGTTCACTTTATGTCTTTTCTCTCTCTCTTTTTGCTTCGCTTATCGCCTTACTGTGTCTTCACCTTGTATCATAGATCTCAGGCAATTTCTCATCTTGTTTCACATTGCCAATGATCCAATATTCCCCTCTCCGAGTTATCCCTATCTCTGTTCTTATCTTCTGACTCATGATGATGTCTTTGCTTCATCAGCTATCTGTCATCATTCATTCTCTGACTCATGATGACGCCTTTGCTTCATCATCCATCTGTCATGTATGATTAATCCTCTGCAGCTTCTTACTCATCCATACTGAGGATGACATATCCCTTCCTCACGATTCGATCGCGTTCCATCTCTTTAGTACTTAAGGACTATCTTGTCATTTGTAAACCCCAAGCTAGAGCTACTTGGAATATCACCCAGTTCTTAGCCCACCTTTGAGTTCCTTCATTCCTCAGTCCCTTCGATCCTCTGCCCTCTTGGATGTGTCCTTAGTCCTTAGTCCTCGAGTGACATGACTCTTCATGAGCTCCTCCTCGATAAGTACACTTAGTCTTCGGGTCTCGCCAGGCGTTACACTTGCTCGGCCAATCCTTCATCTTAGCCTTCGCCCTCCAAGTCTACATCTGACCCTATCCAGGCCAGCTGTAACACTACATGCTAAGTAATAAACTTGTTTCAGCAAAAGTCTGTATGTAATGTAATGTGATTTCGCCATGTCAAACAGGCAGGTACTACAGTACACACTGAACCACTTGCCAAAGCCATCTTGCCATCATTGTACATGGTTATTTTATTTTATCAAATCTTCCTACTATATACTCTATGTAATAAATTTGTTTCAGCTAAGGTCTGTATGTCACGTAATATTGTTTCGGCATGTCAGGCATGTCAGACAGTCACTTTAGTACATCTGGAAGCCTTTGCCAAAAATATCTCAGCACAACTGCATGTCCTGCTTTAATATTCTGAAATCTCCCTTCTAAAGGTCTAGTAATCCATAAAATTGTTTCGGAAAATGTATGTATGTAATGTTTTGTTATTTTGGCATGTCAGACAGTCAGTACCTCTGGAAGCCTTTGCCAAAATATCTCAGCATAACTGCACATTGTGATTTACTATTCTCAAATCTCCCTACTATCAATATAAGCAATAAACTCATTTTGGAAAAGGACTGCATGTAATGGACTGTTGTTTCGGCATGTGACTCAGTCAGTTCTGCACATATGAAAGCCTTAGCTAAAACTACATTTGGTCATTTAGTTTTGTCAAATCTCTCTTTTATTTACTCTAAGTGGTATACTTACTTTAGTAATGCACTGTATACTTATGCTGAGACCCTGATGGGGCCAGATGGTATACTGCCCTAAGTAACTGACAAACATGCCGGAACATCACTGCAGTTGATGCAGTTCATTTCCAAAGCAAGTATATCACTTAGACAGTTTAGATTACATTTCAATGTAATTGCAAATTGACTTTGATCAATTATGGAACATGATGCACTCCACTCAATGTAGTTGGTTGCTAAAGCATGTAAACTACTTGAAATATTTGAAAAATAATTTCAAACTAAATCACAATGGCCAGTTAATCAGATATAACTGTGGCAACAGCTTTAAGATGAACTGAAACCAACTGTCTGACATCATTGACATGCCAAAATCACATAACATTACATACAATGTTGTTCCAAAAAAAGTATATTTCTTAGATCAAGATGTGCAGTTAATCCAAGATAACTGCAGCAATGGCTTTGATATTGACTGAATCAACTGCCAGTATCTAACATGCCAAAAAATCATAACATTACATACAGTCCTTTCCAAAATAAGTGTATTTCTTAGAGTGTATAGTAGAGGGATTGAACAAAACTAACTACAATATGAAGTTATTCTGACATAGCTTTGGCAAAGGATTCCATATGGACAAACTAATTGTCTTACATGATGAAACAACAGTCTATTACATGCAGTTATTTCTGAAACAAGTTTATTGCTTAGAGTGTTATGAACCTTATTTTTCTCTCTTCATTTTCTCTTTCTTGTGATATCACGTGACTTGCTTAGTAAGCATCACATGATCCTTTCACATAGCTCTTCATTTTCGAGTCACGTGACCCACTGAGTCAGCATCATGTGACCTGTACCTTTATCTTGGTAGTACCCATTAAACACTTACCATATATAGATATATAGCTTATTCAGACCTTCCCTAAGCTGGTCTGTATGCATGTACTTGTAGTATAAATACTTGAATGCAGCAACCGAACAAGCCAGTCTTCTTCTGGTTGGATTCCCTCCTTCCTACACAGTCCCCTCTCTATAGTCAAGTTCGAGTCGAGGTGCCATAGTCCATTTAGGATTTAGGTTGCCTTCATAAGAACAAGACTTTTTCTACTATCCCACCTCACCTACACCAGTACACATGCAAAAACTTTTATCTTCACTGCTGTGTTATTGTCAGATCCCAGACATAAGGGAGAACCTTCCTATCAGAAGTAAATCAAGAACCCTTGACCAGGTTACCGTCCACGGATTACAAACCATGATATAAATTGTATCGCAGAGACCGTACATCTCACAAAAGAGTTCACTTTGCTAGTGCTTTGACCACATTTGAGTGGACACAGCTAGTTGCTCCTAATAGTATTGCCCCCTATCCTGTGCATAGTGGGTCAGCACACGCTTTCGAATGAGTGTAATTGTTATTGAGGTTGCATGTGATATAACCTTAATGATCTGTGGGTAATACCTACCCATCCGCTTGATGGGCAACAGATAGCGTCTGCGTGTACTCCCCCCATGGCACCAGAAAGTTGTGCTTGTGACACAACCCACTGAAGAAGATTTTTTTTACAGATCAGATTGATGCGACTCTTCATGAGATCCTCATCTGCCCATTATTGCATTTCTTGACTCATAGCTTGCTGTCCGGGAAACATTCCCCATCCCCCACCTTCCTCTCATTGAACCAGAAGACGAGGATACCAATGACACCCCTGCAAACAGAAGCTGCACAATACAATTCATCAACAAGTTCCACTTTTGGCTACAAGTTGAATTTTACCAATCCGCAATTGAGGGCAGTAATGTCCGAACCCTCTTTGACCACTCCATCCACTCCTTATATGAATCCCAGGTCAAATTCACCATCCCCAACTATGTCCAACCCTGGATACTCAATGGACGTAGGTCGTTCTCAGCTCAATGAGCTAGAGATGCAGGCATCAAGCTTGAACGTCCCCGTCTTCCACACCCTGCAGACCAATGCAGATAAGCTCGCATTTATTTACGAACAAATGGATCGGCTGAGGGCTGATCAGAGGTTCCTCCTAGGGGAACTATAGAAGGCGAAAAAGCACGCCCAAGAGGCACACAACCGCCTAGATCAAGGTCCACCCATGGAGCCCACCGAAGGGCTCACACCCGCCACAGCCGCTCTCCTGAGCAGTACTCCAACTGCATTCTCCACCGGCTGCAGGAAACGGGCCAAAATCATTCCCGATCCAAGGCTCTTTGATGGGTCCTACAATAGATTTGACAAATGGTGGACAAAGATGCTGGTCTGGTTCAAAGGGAACCAGGACATATTCATGTTCGCAAAATCCATCTCTCTCATTATGTTTGCCCACATCAGGGCCAAAGATGGGGAAAAGAACAAAAACAGCACTGGTGTCTGGGCTCACAATGAGCTCAAGAAAAGAAGAAACAGACAAGTGGAATAGCTCAACATTCCAGAAATGGAGGCTCTCCTAGAAGGAAGATTCCGAGTTGGCAATGAAAAGGACATTGCTATTCGAAAACTGATGGACAAGCAAGGGGCAAAAGAATGCACCCAAACCTTCTTGACGCACTGGCTGGCCCTATATGATCAGGCCAGATGTGACCCAATGATGGAAATAGCCTTGCTAGAAAGAAACATGCACCAAGACATCATAAGGTACATGTTCCTGCAAGGGAAATGCCCCACCAAATTATATGACTACATCAACTCGATCCAAAAATATGCCAATGCAATTGAGGCATTTGAGACTTGGACCTCCACCTTCTTCTGGAGAGATTTCCATGCCATGGACATTGACACCATCACTACCGACGTCCAAAAAACATCCATGGGCTGCTACAATTGCGGCAAAGATGGTCACTAAGCACGTGACTGTAAAGCACCTTCCATGTGGTGCAAAGAATGTGGGTTCTTGCATGGTGGACATAGGAAGGAATGTCTGAAATTTAGATCTCGATCAGTAAGGGCGGCAGAAGAAACTGCCTCATCAACTCAAAATGCCTGATTGCCTGACTGGAGCAAGGTGATACAAGGAATGGGCTTAGAGGCCGCTAGGGCCTATTTTCATGATCTAGAAATAACCCAGGGAAAAGAGTAAGGGGACCTTTATTGGGTACAGCGTCTCCCCCCTAGAAAATAATAAAAATAGTTCCTCTTACCATACTCCACACCTAGATAGTGCTAGTACAAATTCTGTTTCTCACTCCTCTTCAATTTCTTCTTTTAATCATTTTAGTGTATTAGATAGTGATGTTTCTCTTGATTCCCTGATATCTCGATGTGGTAGCCTACCAGATGTCACAACTGAAGCCACAATCTCGACAGAGTGTGCTCTCCAGGAAGGTATTGAGATAGCAAGTCTCGATTGTGGGGCATAGTACCCTTCTAAGGGAACTAAGAGAACAGTGGGAGATAGTCACTGTATAGTCCCGAGGTAATGAACAAGGTTGAAGGTAGTTGCAAGAGTAAAGACTCAAGCAAGTAGCTTATGCGAGAGTAAGATGGAAAAATGAGTAGAAGACTCGTTATTGTCCTAGAGCGATACCTCCAGGTTTATATATGATACAGAGATGTTTGTATCTATGTATGTATTCTTCTATAAAGAGGAAATAGAGATAGAACTCTATAGAAGGTCATGGAAGGATGATGAAGATATGAGTCATCTACAATAAGATACTACTATCGTCCAATGGCATTAAAGCCTTATTTAAGTGATGAGTAATATGTATAGCATTAGTAAAGATAAGAGAGATAAGAGATAGTGAGTCATATCTGTGAGTCACAATAGTGAGTCACGAATGAGTCACGACTGAGTCACACTAGGTAACTAATCAGTAATGTTAGTGAAACACTACTAGGAATCATGATATATATAAAAACGAAATGAATCCATGATTCTCAATACTCCTCCTCGCTAAAGTGTAAGCATCATGTAGAGGAATTCAATGAATGAAATGGGATAAGGCCTAAAGCTTTCCTACCAGCTTCAAATGGAACTTTTGACAGATTCTTGGTAAAGATGTCTGCGAATTACACATTCGTTGGAATATAGAAGAGTCCCATGTCGCCAAACTCTATAGCTTTACAAATGAAGTGTTTGTGGAGATGAACATGTTTGATGCGACCTTCCTGAGCTGGATTTGAAGCAAGGAATATGGCTCCATGGCTATCAACACACATGGGTATGGCTTTGAGTGGACAGTTGAGTTCAAAAAAATAGTTCCAAAGCCATTGAAGCTGCTTTGCAGTATCCGTCATGCCACAATATTCTGCTTCGGTGGAAGAAAGCCTGACTCTCTTTTGTTATCTGCTGATCCATGATATGGGTCCATTTGTGAGGTAAACAACATATCTTGTCATAGATTTGGATGTTTCCGGATCTCCTCCCCAATCAGTATTGCTATAAGTGATTAGACCAGAACTAGGTCCATGTCGCAAATACAGAATGCAAAGGTCTGTCATTGTAGAAAGATATCTGACGATATAAAGGGCTCTTTGCAAATGTTCCTCAGAGGGATTGGCTGCAAATTGGGACATTTTGATTACTGCATAAGCGATGTCAGGTCATGTGCCAAGTATGATGTAGAGCAATGATCCAATGACCGATTGATATGACAATTGAAGAGAAGCACAAGCCTGATTTGAGTTGGGTCTCGGTGTATAACTGGTGGATAGAGGAGTCGAGACGGGTTTACAATTCTCCTGACCAAAACATTGAATAACTTTCTCCACATAGCGGGTTTGGTCCAGGGCCAAAGTTCACTTTGAAATATCTCAAGTAAAATAAATGCCCAAGTACTCTTTGGCTTTGCCTAGAAAGCGAGATTCCCATCTCTTCATGAATGTCTTGAAATGAGCATTCACCAGTGATTCTTTACTACCAGTAAAAAGTGCGTCATCAAGATAAACAATAAGGATGATAATATCCTGACTGATAATTTTAACATAAGTTCCTGGGTCTGAAAGTGAATGGGTGAAACCCATCTCCAGGAGTGACTTGTATAGCTGCTTATTCCATTGAATCACAGCTTGCTTCAGTCCATAGATGGACTTTCTCAGTCAACAGACTTTTATCTCCTGACCTTTAACCACGAATCCTTCTGGTTGCTTCAAGTATATCTCCTCCTCGAGTTCACCGAAGAGGAAGGCTGTTTTGACATCCAGAGAGTGTAGCTCCCAGCCATTAAGAGCTGCCATAGCGGCGAGGTTGCAAATGGATTCAAACTAAGCAACAGGAGCAAAGGTGTTTTCATAGTCTATTCCGAAGACTTGTGTGAATCCTTTAGTGACAAAGCAAGCATTCTTTTGTCCATTGGATTTCATGGAAAATACCCATCTTCCCTTGATGGGGTGACGTCCTTTTGGGAGATCTACAAGTTTCCAGACATTTCTGTCGTGAAGAGATTGCATCTTTTCATCCATAGCTGATCTTCATGTCTTCTGTTCATCCTGGGATAGTTTCAGAATGTCCTGGTAGTATTTAGGAACAGAGTCAGGTGCAATAGCAGCTGAAAGGAGATTGTTGATGCGACAAGCATATGACTCATACATCTGATTTGGATCATTCTCATGATTGGTCGGAAGAACGTCCATAGGTTCAGCAGGTCAAATATACTTCTCCTGAATTGGAGTATTTGGACGATGATGAATGTCTCACTCGATTTCAATCGGCAGTCGATCTCCATAAGTGTTATCAGGAAGAATCCTGGACACTGGAACTCGATTAGATTGTCGAACTTCAATGGGAGTAGGAGGTATGCAAGTAGCAGAATGGTCATCCCTAGTGGGATGATATTGGTGTGGTCTCATTCTGAACTCTGGTAATGTTTTATTATGCTGCTGTCGAGGTGCTAACCATAACTTCAAAGGTGGAGGGAGGTCTTCCTCTTCTTCTTTGTCATGTGGTGGTAATATGTATTATTTGTGCTGATGCAGATTCTCGATGGGATATCTATGTTCAGATTCGGGTTTAGGACATTTACGACCAGGTATAGTAGGTGAGAATAGATCAAGAGGAGGGTGAACTGGAGAAGGTTGTCTCTCTAGTGTAGCTGGAGGTCTCCATGGTTCATTGTCCTCAAGTACTTCATTGAAGAAGTCCTGATCTAGCTGTTACAGCTGGCCCAGATAGGGTTGGATGTAGACTGGGAGGGCGAAGGCTAAGACGAAGGATTGGCCAAGCAAGCGTAACGCTTGGTGAGACCTGAAGGCTAAGACAAAGGATTGGCCGAGCAAGCGTAACACTTGGTGAGACCCGAAGGCTAAGACAAAGGATTGGCTGAGCAAGTGTAACGCTTGGCAAGATCCGAAGACTAAGTGTACTTATCAAGGAGGAACTCACGAAGAGTCACGTCACTTGAGGACTAAAGACTAAGGACATACCTAAGAGGGCAGAGGATCGAAGGGACTGAGGGATGAAGGGACTCGAAGGTAGGCAGAGAACTGGGTGATATTCCAAGTAGCTGTAGCTTAGGGTTTACAAGTGACAAGACAGTCCTTAAGTACTAAAGAGATGGAACATGATGGAATCATGAAGAAGGGATGTGTCATCCACAGTATGGATGAGTAAGAAGCTGCGGAGGATTAATCATACATGACAGATGGGTGATGAAGCAAAGGTGTCATCATGAGTCATAAGATAAGAATAGAGATAGGGATAACTCAGAGAGGAGAATGTCGGATCATCAGCGATAAGAAACAAGACGAGAAGTCACCAGAGATCTATGATACAAAGTGAAGACAAAGTAGAGGCGATAAGTGAAGCAAAACGAGAGAGAGAAAAGACATAGTGTGAACTCCGGAGACAGTCATAACATTACCCCCTTTGTAGCCTTGGAGTCACCGACCCAAGCTTTAGTAGTCAATCCCTGTCCAAGAGTGTTCACTGCATATGTTGGCATCCGCTTCGCCATTGTAAATGTCCTCTTGGTCGTAATCATAGTCTGGGGATGGGGAACGACCGACGAGGGGAGGGTGGATACAAGTAGGGCAAGTACGACGAGATGAGGTAGATCCTCGAGGAGGGCGAAAAGGTTTGGCGCGACCTCAGCTGGATTGTGCAGAGTGATAAGAGGAGCGGGATGATGATATGGACACGGAGGAGGCAGAGGGGGAAGGGCGTGTGGGGCAACGTCTGAGGGGACAAGCTCCTTGAGAGTGTCCTGGGGCGGTTCGAAAGCAGAGGGGACATTTGTAGTGGAGGCAGTCGATGTGGATGTGGCTAAGATGTCTGCATGTGAAGCAGGCCTTGTGGTAAAACCAATGAGATTGATCCACCAGAAGGTCGAGTTCCCTATCGAGCCTAGCCTCAACCAAATTTAGAATGGCAATCTCATGAGCGGTTAAAGGGAGGGAGGATGCAGAAGGGGTTGAGGCGACAGACGGATAAGGAGGGGGGGACTGATAAGCAGGGTCAATACCCTCTAAGTGTTCGTCATCATCACTGGTCACTGAGACTGAGTTGTGAACTGCTTCGATGGCTTCAACCACTGCTTTGATTTCCTCAGATCCAAGAGGGGATTCAGGTGGAGGTGGTGAGGGGACAAAAGGTATTTCGACCAGGAAGGGAAGAATCGCCTGCGGGCTAACCGCTTCAATCTCAGCAGGGATGTGGACATGGGGGGGAGAGCGAGAGAAGCCGGGCGGGGAGGAGGGAATAGTAAGAGGAGTCGAATAGACTGTCATCTCAGCCAGAAATCAATCTAGGTCAACGACAAACTTGGTCATTCCGAGTTGATGCATGGCGGAGAGGAGGTGTTCAGCAACTGCTTTCTGAATGAGAATGATCTGGGAGGAGAGGAACACAGAGTGGGAGTTAGGAGAGTTCCGTAGATTCGAGGTGATGCCTTCGAGGCGGGAGGTGTGAATGTAGGCGTTATACAAAGAATGAAGAGGGGAGTCGACGTCGGCATGGGCATAGATGCCCTTGGTGTAGCAAGCATTGTGTAGATAGAGACGAAGCTTATTCAAAGCTTCGGAGGAGGCATCGTCTGATCTTAGCTTACTGGCATAGAGGGGAACGTCAATAGCCTGTATATGGTACACATTAGAGCGAGCTCCAAGGGGAGGAGAGTCGGTGCGCCAGGGGATAGCGGGTTTGTTGTCTAGACCCTGGATGGTGGGGGAAGACGGAGGAGATTCGAGATCATCCAGACCCAGAGGTTTTCCACTAAGAGGGCTGGGGAGATGACCTCAAGCCAAAGGACTGGTAGGAGAAGGAGAATTATGTAGAAAAGGAGGTGGGGAAAGAGAAACAGAAGATACGGAAGAAGTAGAATCAGAGGGAACATAGCTAGACATTTTGAGAAGTGGTGAGGAGACGGTATTGGTTTAAGACGAAGAGTTTGTTTTTGGGAATGTGACGGGGTGGGCTTTTTTATAGGCGAGGAGGGTTGTTTTGGCGTGTTTTAGTTCTCGTTCTGGGATACAGGTGTCTTCTTCGGCCGTGTACCCTTTCCATCGGATCAGATAAAGACGATTGTTAAGGGGACCTTTGTGACGCAAGATCCGAAGTATTTCAAACTCTTCTTCGCCCTCAATAAGATCAGGAGGTGGGGCGGGGAAGTTCAGACCATGTACAGGGTTTTCATGATAGGGCGATAAGAGAGAGGCATGGAACACATTGTGGATGCTCCAAGTTTTGGGAAGGCGCAGCTGATAGGTGATGGGAGATAGGACCTGAGTGATGGTAAAAGGTCCTTCTCGTTTTGGAGCAAACTTTCTAGAGGTGAGATCTCGTTTGAGGTTTTTGGCCTCAAGCCAGACCTTGTCTCCTTTGGAGAATGGAACAAATCCTCTACTATTTCTAGTAGACATGACTTGTTGAGCAAGTTCGTGCACGGCGAGGGCTTCATCTCGAGCGGCAGAGAGAGTTTTGAGTCGGGCTTCAATCGCGGGGAGATTGGTTTTGGCGATAACAGTAGGGAGGGGATGGGGTTCGAATCCTATCATGAGGAAGAAGGGGGATTTCCCAGTGACAGAATGGGGGCGATGATTGTGGGCAAACTCCACTTGAGTGATCAAATCGGACCAAGTAGTGGGGTTATTTCCACAAAGGATCCGAAGGTAGGTCTTGACCTCTTGGTTGACATGCTCAGTTTCTCCGTTGGTTTGAGGGTGATAAGTGGTGGATAAGGAGAGATTGTATCCGAGGACCTTTCTGAGTTCTCTGGCAAAAGAGGAGGCAAACTGTGGGCCTTGATCAGATATGATTTTGTCATATAGCCCGAAGTGTTTGTAGACTTTGTGGAAGAAAAGAGTGCTATCCCTTCAGCGGTGATGGTTTTCTTGGTAGGACAGAGAATCACCCCCTTTGTAAGCCCGTAGTCGACCACGACCAACAAGGAGTCAAACCCAGAAGAGAGGGGAAGGTCGGTGATGACGTCACAGCAGATCTGTTGGAAGCGGCGGGAGCAGATGGACTTAATTGGAGTGAGGGGAGGGATAGTCGGATGGGTGTTTGCCTTGCATTGCTGGCAAAGGAAACAACCCTCAACGTATTTACGAACAAAATGCGCAAGGCCCGGCCACCAATACTCAGCGGCGACAAGTTGGCAGGTTTTAAGATAGCCAGGGTGACCAGCGGAGAGGTGGTCATGGGAATGAGCGACAATGTCGCGACGAAGAGAACCCAAATCAGGGATGTAAACACAGTTTTGGTAGGTGAGGAGACCACCATCGACCTGCCAGTTGGAGAGGCGAGAACAGAAGGCAGGGGGAATTGTGCCATTGAGGGCCTGGAGGGCATTGCGGACAAGGACATTGTCACTGGAAGCGGAGGAAATGAGGCCACATAAGGTAGTGTCAATGACTCAGATGAAGATAGATGGAGGAAGGAGGGTGACGTCTTCATTGTCAGAGAAGATGGAGAGTTTATCTGGCCTGCAAAAAAGGGCGTCAGGGCTGGCGAGTGCAGATCCAGGGACATGAGTGATCTGAAGGTCAAAGTCGGTGAGGTCAAGAAGCCAGCGAGCTTGCCGACGGTTCAAATGTTGGGGACTACAGAAGAAGGTGAGGTTCTTGTGATCTGTAAAAACCTGGACTGGGAAAGAGGAACTGCAAAGGTATTGTTGCCAGGCTTTGAGGGCGCAAATGACGGCAAGGAGTTCCCGATCATAGATGTCATAGTTGCATTCGGCAGGGATGAAGGACTGGGAGAGATAAGAACATGGGTGCTAATCGCCGCTGGAGTCGGTTTGGAGAAAGATTGCCCCAGTAGCGTCACGAGAGGCATCTGTGGCAATGGCAAATGGAGCGGAGAGATCAGGAAGACGGAGGACTGGTTTGGAAAAGAAGGATTGCTGGAGGCGGTCAAAAGATGATTGACAAGCGGCAGACCAGTCCCATGGTTTGTCCTTCTTAGTGAGGTCGATGAAGGGCTGGGTGATGTCGGAGTAATGATCAATGAAGCAACGGTAGAAATTGACAAAACCTAGGAAGGAACGGACAGTTTTGACGGTGGTGGGGGTAGGCCAAGAAGCGATTCTGTCTAGTTTGACGGGGTCCATGGCAAGAGTTCTAGGTTTGATGATCATCCCGAGGTATTCTACTTCGGCAGTGGCAAAGTTACACTTCTCAAGACAAAGATAGAGGTCCAACTTTGTCATTCGTTGGAGGACGCGTCTGATATGTTCGGAATGAGTAGTGTCGTCAGGGGAGAAGATCAGGAGATCGTCCATGTAGATTACGAGCCAGCCTTTGGTGATCATGTCGTGGAAAGAGTCGTTCATGAATCACTGAAACGTGGAGGGGGAGTTTTTCATGCCAAAGAACATGACTATGTATTCGAAGAGGCCTTTATGAGTAATGAAGGCACCCTTCCATTGATCTCCGTCTTTGATGTGGACGTTGTTGTAGCCCCATTGAACGTCGAACTTGGTGAAGACCTTAGCTCTTTTGAGTTTATCGATAAGGTCTGAGATGAGGGGAAGAGGATAGGCGTCGCGAGTGGTGTGGGAGTTTAGGTATCGATAGTCCTGACAGGGGCGAAGTTTACCATCTTTTTTCTTTACGAAGAAGAATGAAGAGGCTTGGGGGAATTTGGAAGGTCTAATCTTCCCACTACAAAGGTTTTCTTCCAGGAAGGCTTCTATAGCCTTTTGTTCGTCAGGTGAGAGCTGATACACCTTTCCTATTTTAGGGACAAAGGTATCATCGAGGTTTATTGCGTGATCATAGGGACGAGAGGGCGGAAGGCATGAAGAGGCTTCTTTGGAGAAGACGGATGAGAAGGCAGCATATTCTGGGGGAAGAAACCGAAGGGTGGTCTTGGGCTTAGATTTCTCAGTTTCAATGGCTAGGTTGGTAGCGGTGGTAAGACAAGCAACTAGGGGGGACCCTTTAGGAATGAAATGAGAGCTACATCTCATTACTCAACAAAGGACCCTGTTGACGGTGGCTCGGTCGAGGAATTGGGATTCAGTCTCAAACCCGAGGAAGTGATAAAGTTTTTTGTTATGAATAGGGTGGACTTCGACATGGCGGGGTGGTTTTGTCATAGGAGGATCTCTAGGGGTTGTTTTTGGGAAGTGGGTGTTGTGTCGCTTGATATCAGCGATGTGTAGGTGGTATAGATTCGCAGATTGGTCCATGGACTCTGGGATGGTGAGAGTTTGTCTATCCCAATCAATGGTGGGATTAGTGTTCCTAAGCCAGGGAAGACCCAGGATAACGTTCTCATTTCCGCAGTCCATGATGTGGAAGGTGACTTTTTGGTTGACCTTTCTGATATCGACAAAGAGAGTGGTGGAGAAGAGGATATCCCCTTTTCGGTTGGTGGACTGATCAACATTGCGGACTCTGATGGGTATGGGGAGGCAATCTCGAGGGAGGTTGTGCTTTCGGACGAAGGCCCAGTCGATGCAGGAGATTTCTGCACCGCTGTCGATGAGAGCAGAGGTGTTGACGACTTTAAAGGAGTGCGAGAGGATCACTAGTGAGATAGGAATCTTCATTGCTTTGGACAAAGAGGATACTAGTACAGGTACACACGTAGCAGTAGGAGAACCTTGCATCAAACGAGGTCTTCTTTTCAAAAATCCAGGAAGAAAGAGGCTTTTCCTACAGATAGGAATCTTTATTGCTTTGGACGAAGAGGATACTAGTACAGGTGCACACGTAGCAGTAGGAGAATCTTGCATCGAACGAGGTCTTCTTTTCAAAAATCCCTTCGGCTTTAGCGACCTTCCTGGTCGTTCCTTTGAAAGAGAAGTTGGTTGAGAATGTGGAGCACAAGGAAGTGTTGTGTCCTGCCTTTCTGCAGCGAAGGCAGAGTCTCTGTTTGAAACATTGTTCTCATTCCAAAGGAGTGAGTTTAGGAATGCAGACAGCGTCGACGTCCATGGTGTTAGGAACCTATTCCTTGGTAGAGGAGGAGTGGGTAGGGGTGAAAAGATTGACGAAGGAACATCCTTTGTGCTACTGGGAGGTAAGGAAAGCTCGACGTTATTGGTTGTTGATCCTCTGAGTGTGGGAGTACCACTCGGCAATGGTGGTAGGGACTTCCTCCATAAGGTAGATCTTTCCGGATAAGGAAGGGGGAATGCCTGAGGAGAAGTAGTGGCAAAGGGTAGATTTGTCGGTCACCTTGGAAGTGGCAACGATACTCTGGAATTGGGAGATGTATTGGGCGAGTGACATAGAGTACTTTCCAGGAGATTTCTCGATCATCCTCTAGGTAGTCAGCCAGGCAAGGGCATTGGCCACAGAGTTGGAGTGTTCAAAGCTTGCTTTGAACTCCTTGACAAAGTCTGCCCAAGTCCCTAGGCTAGTCTTCCTGGCGTCGATGAATTTGGCGGTATAGGTATCTGCCCAGGTAGCGGCGTTTCTGGATTTCATAAAGGAGAGGGCATCGCAGACTTCTCTATTGTCTGTGTTGTAGATCTCCTCGTTGATAAGCAGGTACCTGGATATTGATCGCAACCAGAGTAGAGCGTTTTTATGATTGCCATCATAGGATTCTGGTGGGGAGATGCAGAGTTTGACGGGTTTGGACATGGTGGTAGAAGGTGATCGGGGTCTGGGTACTAAGATGGGGCTCTGAGAAGCAAAGATGTTTCCACTAGGGGTGTAAGGGGAGGGGGAAGGGAGAGTGGGAGCTCAAGGGAGGACTAGGCTAGATGAGAGCTGGTGGGCTAGTTCAGTGTCAAGGGAAAGAGTTTCTTCCTGTTCTTTGTTGGATAGAAGAGGATGGTCTAGGTCTGTTACGATTGTCTCTTGAACTCTCACTATGTCTTTTCTCTCTCTCTTTCTGCTTTGCTTATCACCTTTACTTTGTCTTCACTTTGTATCATAGACCTCGAGTGACTTTGTGTCTCTTTCCATGTCGCTGATGGTCCGACATTTCCCTATCTCCACTCTGATCTCTTCCTATCTCTGTCTAAACCTTCTGACTCATGATGATGCCTTTACTTCATTATCCATCTGTCATGTATGATTACTCCTCTGCAGTTTCTTACTCATCCATACTGCGGATGACGTGTCCCTTCCTTGCGATTCCATCACATTCCATCTCATTAGTACTTAAGGATCGTCTTGTCGATTGTAAACCCTAAGCTAGAGCTACTTGGAATATCACCCAGTTCTCAGCCCACCTTCGAGTCCCTTCAATCCTCTGCCCTCTTGTGTGTGTCCTCAGTCCACTGCCCTCTTGGGTGTGTCCTTAGTCCTTAGTGCTCAAGTGACGTGACTCTTCGTGAGCTCCTCCTTGATAAGTACACTTAGTCTTCGGATCTCGCCAAGCATTATGCTTGCTCAGTCAATCCTTCGTCTTAGCCTTCGCCCTCCAAGTCTACATCCGACCCTACCTGGGCCAGCTGTAACAAGGTCTGTCTCGTCCTCATCGCTGGAGCGTTGAGGGGGGACGTCTGGGGAGTCTGGGACTGAGGTTTCTCCTCTCCAAGAAGAGGTGGACAAAGAGTGCTGATGGGATGAAGTGGCTAAAGGGTTTCTAGGGATGGAGGGGGTGTTCCACTCCAGTCTTTGGTAGGGTGTTCGAGATGTGATGATGGGGGCAGTTCACAGCAATAGTGACTGCAGAGAAAAGCTAGAGCTTTTGTTACAGCTGGCCCAGATAGGGTCAGATGTAGACTTGGAGGGCGAAGGCTAAGACGAAGGATTGGCCGAGCAAGTATAACACTTGGTGAGACCCGAAGACTAAGTGTACTTATTGAGGAGGAACTCACGAAGAGTCACGTCATTCGAGGACTAAAGACTAAGGACACACCCAAGAGGGCAGAGAACTGGGTGATATTCCAAGTAGCTCTAGCTTAGGGTTTACAAGCGACAAGACAGTCCTTAAGTACTAAAGAGATGGAACATGATGGAATCACAAAGAAGAGACATGTCATCCACAGTATGGATGAGTAAGAAGCTGTGGAGGATCAATCATACATGACAGATGGGTGATGAAGCAAAGGCATCATCATGAATCATAAGATAAGAACAGAGATAGGGATAACTCGGAGAGGAGAATGTCGGATCATCGGCAATGAGAAACAAGACGAGAAGTCGCCAGAGATCTATGATACAAAGTGAAGACAAAGTAGAGGCAATAAGTGAAGCAAAACGAGAGAGAGAAAAGACATAGTGTGAACTCCGGAGACAGTTGTAATACTAGCTGTGGGTCTTGTTGATGTTGTGGATCTTCCAAGGGTCTAGGAATGTATATATTGACATGACAAGGGTCCAGATCCTGTCATGGTCATTCCTGGATAGCAGGATCATCTTGCTATATTGGAATTTTGTCTTCAACAGGAATAAAAGTTGGTCTGTGATCTTGTTCTTTGGAATAGTGAGGGAAGATAGTCTCATCAAAGATAGTGTTGGTCGAGACAAAGATATGATGTCGTTTGCCTGACCAGAAATGATAGCCTTTGGTGTTTAGAGCATAACCAACGAAGGTTATCTCTTCAGCCTTGGCTGAAAGCTTGTTCTCCCTAGTCTCTTGGAGTATGTGAATGTAAGCTAGACATCCGAAGATCCTAAAGTAGGAAACATCAGGTTTCTTCCCATGGAATAGTTCTACAGGAGTCCTCCAATTGTGATGCCTGACTGGTTGATGATTATACACATGGACAGCAGTCTCAGCTGCATCTTGCCAGAAAGAAGGTGGCATACATGCGTGATGGTACATTGCTTCTGCCTTTTCAAGCATCATGCAATTGAATCCCTCTGCTCAACCATTCTGTTGGGTTGTGTGTGGAACACTGGTCTGATGAGTGATACCTCAGTCCGTGAAGAACCATTCCATCGAGTAACCAACAAATTCCCCCCTATGGTCTGAACAAACAGAGGTGAGTGTATGACCAGTGTAGGTCCCCACCCAAGAAGCCATGTTTTGAAAATGCTGGAGAACAGCATTCTTCTGGCAGACAAAAGAAACAAGTCCAAAACCAGAGTAATCATCAATGAAAGTCAAAATGAATCACATGTGAGAGTGTGACTCAATAGGCAAAGGACCAACTAGGTCTGTGTGTACAAGCTTGAGAGGGCAAGTAGCACGTTTGGAAGAGTCTGCATAAATACATTCATGCATTTTGCCCAAGGCGCATCCTTTACAAGGAGTAGTAAAAGAAGGAGAGAGTGATGCAGGCATACCATTGACATGCAAAGGTGCTTGTTATAGTGTATTCTTCAAGAGGTGGCCAAAATGTTGATGCCACAGAGAAAAGTCATCCTGAGAGGTAAGGGAAGAGAGAATGCACATAACCAGAGTAATTGTAGAAGACTAAAATCAGTGTAGGTTGTTTCTTGGAGATAAAGCAGATGCCTGTATCACCAATTTTCCATTAGCATTCCAAATGGAAGTCTGAGTGCCTTTGATTTGGAATTTATAACCTTATGCTGTCAGAATTGATACCAAAAGGAGACAATGTATCGCCTTTAGAGCATACCAAACTCCTTCTAAGACAATTGAAGGTAGGCTTTGTTAATGTACAATGATCTTGCCAGGTCCATGAAGAGGGACCTTCTGACCATTAGCGACAACTGCATAGTGAACAGTATTATCTAGATGAGCGAAGTCATCAAGATAAGGGCTAAGATGGTCAGTGCATTCACTATCGATCATCCAGTGGTTGCAGGCAAAGTCATCGGCAGAGTTTCCCCCAAGTGCAAAAACACTCAAATAAAAGTAATCAAGTAAATTGTCTGCTTGTCATCTAATCCAGAATTTATCATCTCCGTATGCCATGGGTCTGGAAAAGGTTCTCTAGGTTCATAAGCATGTAAGCCTTGTGGGGCCTCTACTGGAGGTAAAACCGTCTCATTAGATAGAGAAGCAGCAGCGTCTACCAGATGATCAATGGCGCCAAAAGAATGGCTAGAAACTAAACCTCCAAGTGAGATAGTGATCTTCACTTTCTTCTTCATCTTCTTCTTTGTCCCTGTAGGTGAGACTACGCTTTCTTCAGAAGGGACTCTCACTGAAGAAGCGGGATTGAAAGAGCTGTGAAGGCCCTACCATATCCATCCCAGTATCCTCGTTTGTGGGCCAAGCCTTCACAGGATAGGTCTGCTCAACCTGCATCTCCTTGATGTGAGAAGTCTCGGTGTCATCCACCGGCATGTAATCCTCTCCTTCTATCTGGTTTACAAAACCATTGATTTCAACTTCGTTGGCTCTAGCAGGAGCCTTGCCCTTGTTCCAGTTGTTATACTATTTACATTTTTGGTTCTTACCAGGATGCTTTGACTTATTAGTCGATTTCTTCTGATAGTTCAAAGAACTACCAGAGTTCGTCGTTTGGCCAGAAGAGTTTCCTCAATTCTATCCATGGTTCTGATCCGCCCAATTGGCTTGAGGCAGACCACGATGAATAACAGTAGTCCTGTTAGCCTGTGAATTGGAATGAGGAAGAGGGCAAGAGGGTCCAGCGTGTGTCTCACTGATCCTTGAGGTGAGGGGTGCAGTGGTGGACTTCTAAAGGTTGATTTTGGCAAGTACCATATTGGTGATCATATCCATAGTAAATTTGGTCTCATCGACTACAGAGTGGACGATGGTGGATCGAAGCGCATGGTAGTTGGATGGTAGAAGGGTGAGGGTGAGCATAGCTCGAAATGATTCAGGAAGATCTAGACCAGCAGTGGCAAGCTGTTGGAAGGACGAAGTAATAGAGGATAAATCCTCCGCCACAGTCTTGGGTTGGATTCTCTTCTTGATGATTTCATGGAGAAGGAAGAAGTGACCAGCAATGCCTCCAGTTGTATAGAGACCTGCTAACTTGTCCCAGATCACCTTAGCTCTGGACTCCTTTGCTATCATATGGTAATCATAAGAGATTAGGTTTTGATCTGAATCATCAAGGATAGATGCAATGACACCAGTGCAGCGCATATCAAGTGGAAGCCAGTAGCGCTTGTCCTGACCAAGGTCATTTCTAGTAGTGGTGAACCCATTGTAGGTGAGGGATCCATCCATGAACAGCCATAGGCCATAGACACTGAGTGTGTTGTGGAGGCATGCAGACCAAGTGGGATAGTTCTTCTGTTTAAGAAGCTGGGGAATGCGAGAAAGAAGAGAAGAGTCAATTTTGACATCAGAGGTAGTCAGAGTGGGAGCCATTGAAGTGAGTAAGGGAGGAGATCTGCAACAAAGTTTTCAGCAAAAGTTGTTTCAAAAAGAAACTCAATGTCAGAAGAAAGAGTAGGAGTTCTTGTCCTTGAAGAGGATCCAGACAGACTAGGATTTTGCATTATAGAGACAGCAATGTCTGAGTCATCTTCCTTATGTCCCCATTTTCTTGTCCTATACTCCTTCCTCTGTAATTGTCTCCAAGATCGTTCTCCAAATTCTTTTATCTTCTAGAGAGCTGTTCAATCGGCTTTTGATACAGCTGGTTCATAGGTTCCAAGAGTCCATTGTTTCATATATCGATGATAGGAATATGTGTCTCCAGAATATGGTATCATCTCTAGACGTTCTAAATGCTCAAAATAAGTCTCCACAAAGTAATGTGGGTTGGGCATGGTATCATCATAGAGTAACCCTGTATTTAGCACCATATCTGAGCTATCATGAGAACAATAAGGAAAAATTGTATGATATTGATCAATGGTATATGCTTCTAGAGCAGTAACTTGAGTATCATAGTAATTCTCAACGTAAGAAAACTCTGTGAAACCTGGAAGAGGAAAAGAAAGAGGAAGTTTTGAATGAAATAGAATGTCCAAAGTGTGTATGAAGATCTGGTCTTGTTCAGCTTTTCCAATAAGACTTTCGCAATCTGAGTCATCCAGTTTCTCATCCAAGGCCTCTATATATCACTGCAAGCTCGACATGATTGTCAGCTAAGGCAGTGGCCTTGATCTGTTGTTGTAAACAATGAGTACATCTAGCTGTAGTGGTTTGCAGCTGCGAGAAAACCTGTCGATGGAAGCAATCAAACTGTCAATTCCAATCAGCCTGAGTCATAGGATGATGAGGATGGGGATTATTGAAGGCAAGATTAGGACATAGCGAAGCCTCTGTCAGAAAACCTGTTTGGCTATTGCAATCAGGCACAGTTTCAGTGTCATTGCAATAATGATTGAGATAAGATTAGAATTAGTTGCAGAGTTGTAATATGATTATATAAGTGCTAGAATCATGCTGGTGCCTCATTGTGAGTAGGCTTAAGCTATGGCTGTCATTTTGAGCTCGCTTCACCTCTTCCTTGCTGCTTTATTTCCTTCCTTGTATTTGTTGAATGCTCTCACTCCACTTGGCTTCCTCAAGTAGTATCTGATGCCTGCAGACCAGTCCAAAATCATCCAGTGTGAAATATGTAGCCACAACTTTCAAGCATCCGGCTTTCCCTGCCATCAACAAGCATGCGCCCAAAAGAATCAACAACTTCAAGCTGACCTCATTTTGCTAGAAACACATTTCCAAGTTGGAGGTCAGTCTGATTTATCTGATCCTGACATGATCCAATGAATTTCATATAATTTTTAAAGGGCAGTATTAGTGGTAGCAACATGACCTCAGGCCTTGCAACAGCAAGGAGTATTACTTTCGAAGGTTTGTTCTTATATTTTTTTTTCCTTGAATGAGAAGTTTACAAATTACACCAACACATTGACAGCTCTGGCTCCAATAGGAAATTTCGACAGCCTCTGGGAAATCCAGGGCCCGGGTGACCATGCTACTAGTAGCAGTTCCAACATCATGCCTGATTATGAAATGGACTCGGTGGACATCCCAGGTGACCTGATTCATTTGAGATGTCTTTTTTCAGTCAGACTAAAGCAGCTGCATGGTGGCTACTGGCCTATTAATAGGTCCTGGACCTCATGCACATCAGTTAGATGATATTCGTATTGAACACCATCTGCACGCAAACCACAAGCCCGAAGTATTTCCTTTTTCCGACTTCTTCCATAATCATTACCCTAAGGCTCCTGTACCCAATCAATCCCGGGACCCATGGCATCCATTCCGAACTTTACTTGACTTTGAGGTTGCGGAGCTCACTCTAGACACTGCATTGAATATGTATCAAACAGAACACTTGATTAGGTTGTGAAGATGGGTACATGATCATCGGGAGAAGTTCACGATCAAGAATAATTCGGACCTCCGGATGACGTGGGATGCCAGTGGAGCATGGCTTACTCCAGTAAGCATCGTTTTCCCGCTCCTGCTAAATGCAAGTTATGCTTACAACTTATTCGAGCCAGTTTCAAACTTCTGTCGTCCACATACAGTACCAAGCAGAGCCTGAGCTACGTCAATTTCACATGTGATACTGCTCCCTTTAGGACTGGGCATGCGACCTGCCAAAGGATCCCATTGTCAGGCCCAACTTTTGTTTTGATGCACAGCGCTTATCAAAGTTTGATGAAGAAAATTTTGTATGTTTTATTGATGAACTTTATACCACCGATTCCTTTTGGGATTTCCAAGTGTGTTGTTGATTCAGATTACGAAGTATACCCTATATTTTTATTAAAACCAAACTATGCTTTTCTCTTTGTTTCTGTTTCACACTAGAGTAAGATCCCAGGTGATGGCAAGGTACTTGCGTTTATCCTCTATGCCGACAAATCAAAACTTTCCTTGTTTGGCTGTGAAAAAGGCTATCCTATTGTCGCTCGGGTTGCAAATTTGCCTGGTTCTATTCAGAACAGCGAGGGACTGGGTGGAGGTCAAGTTGTTGGTTGGCTCCCTGTCATAAGTATGTTTTTCGTGATTTGTTATCATCTATATTGTTATTTTTCTTTGAAGGTGAAAAAAGAAAAAGCTCAATCCGGGAAAACGGCTTGAGCAAACTTCAAGAATGCCGTGTGGCATGAATCATTTGAGGTTCTCCTTGAAACGATTGCATTGCACTCAAATCCAGGATCCTGGGTCCGATACTAGGATGGCATTGCCTGGCAGCTTCTTCCTCGAGTTTTGATCTTATCAGCTGACTATGAAGAACAGTAAGTTTTTTTTGCCTTTCTGTGCTACAATTTGAATGTAGTATTGCCAATTTATCAGATCCATCAACGGTGGACCAACTTCAAAAATGTTGCAGAACAGGTGCGTATAATATATTATCAATATTATTACCAAGCCATCAGAACTTACTTTGTGTCCACATTATCACCCTTGGCACAGATCCTCTGTGTCAATCACCACCAGCTTGCGTCACAATATATACGGTGCAAGATCAAAGAGTATAACGACTATATGCGGGAAAATCAAGGCAGAGATAATGAACCTGATGATGAAGATGAAGGTAGTACCGATGGCGCAGTTGGGCTGCCAATGGTGGTGGAAGAACATCACCATGTGATGGTTGGATCCCCTCAACGTGCGCAATCATTTGAGGACCTCGATATGCCAAAGTGCAGTGATCTGGCATTCAAACGGTTCCGGATCAAAATCAACAAATTTTTCAACTACTCAGCAGTTGGAAAGGCCCTGCTGGATCAGCAGAATACCCAGGATGTCAAACTGACTATGCAGGATCTGGTAAGTGTTTATGCATTAAACTCATTTTTAACTTTTTGGTGATCCAATGCGACACATAGATAACTGAATATCACCTCCTTCGAGTTAACTATGAGTCTGTGGTTGACTGGTGTCAACACACGGACTACCTGCACTGCAGTCCAAAATTCCACGGTATTCTGCGGTATGATTGCATCATCATCAAGATTCAGAATGGCCACATTTTTGGCCAGCTTGTCCTTATTTTCAAGTGTTGTGCCATGGAGAATGTTGCCCTCATCTTGGTGCAGCCTTATGATGCCCTGACTGGGGTTCGATCATCAAAGGACAAGCATCTTGATTTTTTTTGGCTACGTGCTTGATCGTGGCTATCGTCGGAAATCTTTTCTGTGTGATCTATTGTCCATGGGGCTGCTCTCATTGGAGACTCCACCCAACCAGGCAACTCTTGTCATCACCGACCACTGCCACCACCACCACTTAGTCTGGTATGTCTCTTGTTTGTGCAATGTGCATCTACTACCATGAACTGCTTTAGAATCTCCTTTGTCTTGCCAAGCAGGTCTGGCAACTTCTACCGTGACAACTTGTACTTGGACAAAAACTCTGTGGAAGCCAGAGCAGAGGTGGAGGCAGCTCTAAGCCACCTTGATGACGAATTCGACAATACCAAAGACATTCTCACTGAGTGGTCCCGTGGCTGCACACCATTGTCTTACACTGGGACTACCCCATCCTACTTGACCAGTCTCGACACACACTCCATCTGCAACGATGATGAAAATTGCTTGAGTACCATTTCAGAACGCACAGAGAACATTCCATTGCATCCTATATCACATCTCCGCGATGGGACTCGACTCGCAAACCCAACTCCTGAAGGACCCCGACATTCTGTCCTTTGTGTTAGTACTGCCTCCCCTAGTCATTTTCATACTTGGTCCGTTACAGACATGACTTCCGAGTAGGGTACTGCACGGGTATACCCCCGGGTGGCTGTGTTGATATTACTCGTACTCTCCCATATACTCTTACCCGGACAAGAGTCCCGGGTTTTACAGGGGTGTGCAAAAAAGGTACCCGTACTCATACTCATACCCGTACCCGTACTCTAAATACCCGGGGGTTAGTACCTAAATTTGACCCTACTCGACAAGGAATAGTGTTCACTGGCTGCATAGGAAAACTCGAATTCATTGCAAATGAGTGCCTCTGCAGTTTTGATCTACTCGGACTCCCAACCAGCATTCTTGAAGTAGGTCAACTTGTGTCGAGGATGCAAGATCATAGCGATTTGGTATACCTCAGAACTGTCCGTGAGCGAATAGTATCTGTTGAGGGTTTGTTTTGCAAGCAACACAGTGGCACGGATTGCGGGAGTGAAGTTCCGGTTCCGGGAATACACTAAGAATTCCTTGTCGAGGACATCCATGGCAGGAATAACCACCGCTAGGTTTGGTGCAGCACGAGAAAAGAAGAGTGTTGCGTCTTTGAGAATCTGTGCCAGCGCAGAGTGAGTGAACAATTACATAATACAATGACGTGGCACACTGCACCTTCAATACGTGTTGCAGCTGGTCGAGCATCAACCATTCATTATTGCTCAGCTCAAACTTCCGCATTCCTCCCTCACGTCTCTGTGTCATTCGGTCAATCGCTTCCCTGTGCTTCAACGCATACGCCAACATGTCCAAAGTCGAATTCCAACAAGTGGCGATGTCACATGGCATCAGCGTTACCTTTGTCTGGAGCTCGGTCAAGATGGAACGCCAGGCTGGAAGATGGATAGTAGGTGACTTCGAGGTGGCATAGGCCAGTTTGCGAAGCTGGCAAATGGTTCAGAACGATTTGAGGTGAGTTCTTGTGTCTGTACCTTTGCTAATGCGAATTTGACCGGAAGGATACTTCTCTCCAAAGCACGGCACTTCTCCTTGGTCATCTCTTCCACCTCATCTACCCACCCTTCCTCAGAGTCATCATTGCCGTCATCATTGTCTCCATGGACAGCCAGATCATCTTCGTCATTGTCGATTCTCAACGCCTGAAGTTCCTTCGCGTTCAAGCTCTCCCTGGTATCTTCTTCCATCATCTCGGTGCTATCACTCACTCACTTTTTTGTTTTTACGTTGAACTGGCGCAGGAGGGACTTGGCAACCAAATTGATGATATGGAGGAAGCAGCGCGTGTGTGCCGCTGATCCTCCAAAGCTGTCTATGAGTTGCACCATCTCTTGGACCATTGCATCATTGTTCGAAGCATTATCGCAGGTCACACCGAGAATCTAGGTACCGGCGATCAGATGATGATCAGTAGATAATCCAGTCCATTACTGCATGTCCGCATACCTTATCTGCTAACCCAAACTCGTTTAGCATTTTTGCAAAGACGGTTGCAAGTGTAAGGCCGGTATGTGACTAG
>JBBPOS010000289.1:0-36951 GCA_038091575.1 Leccinum subgranulosum
GTTGTTTGCAATGATTGCCCGCACTCTGATTCGAAACCAACTCTTGCTTCGTGGATTTGCCACCCATGCTGGCGCAACAGCCGCCTTGCCCGCTACTCTCCATCTCAAATCAGGCCAATCCTTCCATGGTCGATCTTTTGGGGCACCGAAGAGCACCTTTGGGGAGACCGTTTTTTCGACCTCAATCACATCTTGTTAGTGCGGCCTTGATCCGATTAAAACCCCACTGACTAATACGTATCTACAGACACCGAGTCATTGACGATGACTGATCCTTCCTATCGGGGCCAAATCCTTGTCTTCACCACTCCTCTCATCGGGAACTATGGTGTGCCCAATAACAAGGCTCCCATCGACTCGAACGACGTCGGTGTCGTTATGGAGTCGGAGGGAATCCAGTGCAGCGCCGTCATTGTTGCAGACGTCGCTGAAAAGTTCTCCCATCACGCGGCCGTTGAATCCCTTGCTTCTTGGTGCCGCCGTTTCAACGTGCCTGGTATCACTGGCGTAGACACTCGCGAAATCACGCGATTGTTACGTGATCAAGGAACAACCCTCGGCCGCCTTGCCATCGGTGCTGATGCTTCGGCCCCCGCCCCAATGCCCCAGCAGTACTGGGATCCTTCTACCGAGAACCTCGTCGACCAAGTCTCCACACAAGTGCCATATTACCTCAACCCCTCAGGCGATTTGCGAATTGCCGTTCTCGACTATGGTGCCAAAGCGAACATCCTTCGTTCCCTCGTCCGTCGAAACGCCGCAGTGACTGTTCTTCCCTGGAACTTTGATTTCAACTCCATCCGTGACCAGTACGATGGTCTCTTCCTTACCAACGGTCCTGGTGACCCTAGGCATTGCATGGATTCCGCTTTGAAGCTCAGGAAGACAATTCAGGAGTGGGATAAGCCTATCTTCGGGATTTGTATGGGTCACCAGATCATCGGTATGGCTGCTGGTCTAGATGCGTACCGCATGACCTTTGGGAACCGTGGACACAACCAACCCGTCCTCGCTTTGGCGTCTGCGGGATCTATCAAAGCTGGTCGAGTCTACGTGACGAGGTGGGTATTTCAGGGATCTCATCGTACGGGGTGACTCATCGACTTTATAGCCAAAACCACCAGTATGCGCTGACATTAACTGACCCATTTCCAGCGGGATGGGAGCCGTTCTTCATCAACTGCAATGATTCGTCAGTCGAAGGCATCAAGTCGACCGCAGACTCGGGTAGGAAGGTTTGGGGTGTGCAATTCCACCCTGAGAGTGCCGGCGGCCCACTGGACACCATCGAGGTTTGCACATTCTACTTATAGCCGATTTCTGTTCTGATCTGAGTATATTTTAGATGTTCACTGATTTCCTCGACGAGTGCCGCGCTCACAAGCTTGTGATGCCAAAAACCACTCCTATGGGTGTGATGAATTCGCTCAAAGATTATGCTGCTCCCCGTTTCCAAGAAATTTCTGCTCGTGCTTAGACTGATAGTGTTTTCATTCGTGAGGTATGGTACTTAGGATGTACGAATATGTTAGCTACGTAGTTTTGGTATTGTGCAAATGTAAAGACGGACGTTCTAAAATGATATTGCACCAAGCCAAGGACGTTGAAGTGATTAGATGACGGTTATGATGTCTATTCTGTAGCTGAACTTGCACATCGTTCGATCGTTCATTGCCATGTTCGGACGTACGGATGAATGTGGTCTCCGAATTCCGAATTCCGAATGCTCCCGACCACCGCCACTGGAACTGCCGGAAGCGGATGTTCGGAAGTAGATGGGATCGATCGACGCGCACTTGTTTCTTCCTCCCTCACCCTCACGTTCCACAACTTCTTCGACAATACAGTCAGGCTTAGAATCCAGCTATGAACTCGGACTCGAACTCAGAGACAAACCAGACAGGCGGTTTTGAAAACATCCGAGAGAAATTTGGCCGCTTCAGGATCCTTATCATTGGGCGCGCGAACGCTGGCAAGACGACCATTCTCCGCGCGATCTGTAACGCTACCGAAAACGAAAAACCAGAGGTCTATGATGGAAAAGGCAACAAGGTGCGTGCCCGTTTCGATACATATGGATGACTGGTTTACGAAACCGTGTGCTAGGTTGATCTGACCCAGGTCGAGGGAACTACAGGGGTGAGTATCCGAGTCACTTCATACTGGACTCGGACACGAGGATGCACATCTTTACAAATGCATGCTAGCGCGGAATGCATGACATCGAGAACGAACTGATTTTCCGGAGCAACGACAATTTTGTCTTCCATGACTCGCGGGGCTTCGAAGCTGGTTCCGTAGATGAATTCCAACGATTGAAGGATTTCATTGCCGAGCGTGCAACCACGACTCATCTCAAGAAACGGATTCACGCCATCTGGTACGAGCTTCAACAGTGCGGAAGGTAGTCGTTGACTAGGTGTTACACTACGGTACAGGTACTGTATCCCAATGGATAAAATAGATCGGGCAATCCAATGCTCTGAGGAAAGGTTCTGTAATGAATGTGATACAAGAAATGGTGAGTTCATCTTGAGATATTTGTTCGAGCTCACATCGTGTGCAGTACCTGTTATTGTGTTGTTCACCAAGTTTGATGCATTACTGGCTCGTGGCATGGTTGGACTATCTAGAAATGATCAAAGGCTGCCACGAGAGGAAAGGGTGGCGAAGGCTTACGAGCTCAGTGAAAGAATCTTTGAAGATGCTAATGTATGGGGTCGTCTCTCTCAATTAAAATATGCACCAAATTGTGGTGTTAGAATTGGAGGTATTATTCTGTTGATCATAAATGATCTAGCTCATGGAATCTCATGCAAGGGATGCATAACTCAAATGAGGGATGTGGCATACTGCTGGAAAAAACAGCAGGAGCTCTGAACAAGGAAGCTTTGCAAATGCTATTTGTTTCTGCACAAGAAGCAAATGTAGCATTGTGTGTTAGATATGCAGTTCAAGAGTAAGAATTGCAATTTAATTATTCTTCAAAAGCTGATGATAGAATGTAAAAGGGTCACATCTGAAATAGACAAGCTACTTGAATCAGTGCTTCCTGTACACAAGCTTGACATTATAGATCCCATAAAACTGGCAAGATGGTTTCCACACTTTTGGGTAAGATGGTATTCATATTAATTGGTTGAAATGTACAAATAAATGTCTGGAATTACAGGAAGTGAGTTATCATTACAGCAAATGGATGAAAATTGATTCAACCTATATCATTTCATTCTGCTCTGGAAATAACAGTTGGTGAGTTGTGCATTGTGGAAGGTGGTAGAGAGTGGTGATGCTGATGATGCCATTGTCATTCATTCTCCATTCTGCTCTGCAAATGACAGTGGGTGAGTTGTGCATTGTGAAAATTGGGCAGAAAGTAGTGATGTTGATGATGCCATGTCCATTCATTCTCTATTCTGGTCTGCAAATGACAGAGAGTGAGTTGTGCAGTGTGCAATGTGGCAGAGAGTGGTGGTGCTGATGATGCCATGTCCATTCATTCTCCATTCTGCTCTGCAAATGACAGGAAGTGAGTTGTGCATTGTGGAATGTGGCAGAGAGTGGTGATGCTGACGATGCCATGTCCATTCATCCTCCATTCTGGTCTGCAAATGACAGTTGGTGAGTTGTGCAATGTGGAATGTGGCAGAGAGTGGTGATGCTGATGATGCCATGTCCATTCATCCTCCATTCTGGTCTGCAAATCACAGTTGGTGAGTTATGCAATGTGGAATGTGGCAGAGAGTGGTGATGCTGATGATGCCATGTCCATTTGTTCTCCATTCTGGTCTGCAAATGACAGTTGGTGAGTTGTGCATTGTGGAATGTGGCAGAGAGTGGTGATGCTGATGATGCCATGTCCATTCATTCTCCATTCTGGTCTGCAAATGACAGCCAGTGAGTTGTGCATTGTGGAATGTTGCAAAGAGTTGTAATGCTGATGATGCCATGTCAATTCATTCTCTATTCTGCTCTGCAAATGACAGAATGTGAGTTGTGCAGTGTAGAATGTGGCACAGAGTGGTGATACTGATGATGCCATGTCCATTCATTCTCCATTCTGCTCTGTAAATGACAGGAAGTGAGTTGTGCATTGTGGAATGTGGCAGAGAGTGGTGATGCTGATGATGCCATGTCCATTTGTTCTCCATTCTGGTCTGCAAATGACAGTTGGTGAGTTGTGCATTGTGGAATGTGGCAGAGAGTGGTGATGCTGATGATCCCATGTCTATTCATCCTCCATTCTGGTCTGCAAATGACAGTATGTGAGTTGTGCAATGTGGAATGTGGCAGAGAGTGGTGATGCTGATGATGCCATGTCCATTCATTCTCCATTCTGCTCTGCAAATGACAGACAGTGAGTTGTGCATTTTGGAATGTGGCAGAGAGTGGTGATGCTGATGATGCCATGTCCATTCATTCTCCATTCTTCTCTGCAAATGACAGAGAGTGAGTTGTACAGTGTAGAATTTGGCACAGAGTGGTGATACTGATGATGCCATGTCTATTCATTCTCCATTCTGCTCTGCAAATGACAGGAAGTGAGTTGTGCATTGTGGAATGTGGCAGAGAGTGGTGATGCTGATGATGCCATGTCCATTTGTTCTCCATTCTGGTCTGCAAATGACAGGATGTGAGTTGTGCATTGTGGAATGTGGCAGAAAGTGGTGATGCTGATGATGCCATGTCCATTCATTCTCCATTCTGCTCTGCAAATCACAGGAAGTGAGTTGTGCATTGTGGAATATGGCAGAGAGTGGTGATACTGATGATGCCATGTCCATTCATTCTCTATTCTGGTCTGAAAATGACAGAGAGTGAGTTTTGCAGTGTGGAATGTGGCAGAGAGTGGTGATGCTGATGATGCCATGTCCATTCATTCTCTATTCTGGTCTGCAAATAACAGAGAGTGAGTTGTGCAGTCTGCAATGTGGCAGAGAGTGGTGATACTGATGATGCCATGTCCATTCATTCTCCATTCTGCTCTGCAAATGACAGAGAGTGAGTTGTGCATTGTGGAATGTGGCAAAGAGTGGTGATGCTGATGATGCCATGTTCATTCATTCTCCATTCTGCTCTGTAAATAACAGAAAGTGAGTTGTGCATTGTGGAATATGGCAGAGAATGGTGATGCTGATGATGCCATGTCCATTCATTCTCCATTGTGGTCTGCAAATGACAGTTGGTGAGTTATGCAGTGTAGAATGTGCCAGAGAGTGGTGATGCTGTTGATGCCATGTCCATTCATTCTCTATTCTGCTCTGCAAATCACAGGAAGTGAGTTGTGCATTGTGGAATGTGGCAGAGAGTGGTGATGCTGATGGTGCCATGTCCATTTATCCTCCATTCTGCTCTGCAAATGAAAGTTGGTGAGTTGTGCATTGTGGAATGTGGCAGAGAGTGGTGATGCTGATGATGCCACGTCCATTTATCCTCCATTCTGCTCTGTAAATGACAGGAAGTGAGTTGTGCATTGTGAGATGTGGCAGAGAGTGGTGATGCTGATGATGCCATGTCCATTTATCTTCCATTCTGCTCTGCAAATGACAGGAAGTGAGTTGTGCATTGTGGAATGTGACGGAGAGTGGTGATGCTGATGATGCCATGTCCATTTGTTCCCCATTCTGCTCTGTAAATGACAGGAAGTGAGTTGTGCATTGTGGAATGTGGCAGAGAGTGGTGATGCTGATGATGCCATGTCCATTCGTTCTCCATTCTGCTCTGCAAATGACAGTTGGTGAGTTGTGCATTGTGGATTGTGGCAGAGAGTGGTGATGCTGATGATGCCATGTCCATTCATTCTCTATTCTGGTCTGCAAATGACAGAAAGTGAGTTGTTCATTGTGGAATGTGGCAGACAGTGGTGATGCTGATGATGTCATGCCCATTCATTCTCCATTCTGGTCTGCAAATGACAGGAAGTGAGTTGTGCATTGTGGAATGTGGCAGAGAGTGGTGATGCTGATGATGCCATGTTGATTGATCCTCTATTCTGCTCTGCAAATGACAGTTGGTGAGTTGTGCATTGTGGAATGTGGGAGAGAGTGGTGATGCTGATGATGCCATGTCCATTCATTCTCCATTCTGCTCTGTAAATGACAGAGAGTGAGTTGTGCAGTGTGGAATGTGGCAGAGGGTGGTGATGCTGATGATGCCATGTCCATTCATTCTCCATTCTGCTCTGCAAATGACAGGAAGTGAGTTGTTCATTGTGGAATGTGGCAGAGAGTAGTGATACTGATGATGCCATGTCAATTCATTCTCCATTCTGGTCTACAAATGACAGAAAGTGAGTTGTGCAGTGTGGAATGTGGCAGAGAGTGGTGATGCTGATGATGCCATGTCCATTTATCCTCCAATCTGCTCTGCAAATGACAGGAAGTGAGTTGTGCATTGTGGAATGTCGCAGAGAGTGGTGATGCTGATGATGCCATGTCCATTCATTCTCTATTCTGGTTTGCAAATGACAGAGAGTGAGTTGTGCAGTGTAGAATGTGGCACAGAGTGGTGATGCTGATGATGCCATGTCCATTCATTCTCCATTCTGCTCTGCAAATGACAGTGGGTGAGTTGTACAGTGTGGAATGTGGCGCAGAGTGGTGATGCTGATGATGCCATGTCCATTCATTCTCCATTCTGCTCTGCAAATGACAGCTGGTGAGTTGTGCATTGTGGAATATGGCACAGAGTGGTGATGCTGATGATGCCATGTCCATTCATTCTCCATTCTGCTCTGCAAATGATAGTTGGTGAGTTGTGCAGTGTGGAATGTGGCAGAGGGTGGTGATGCTGATGATGCCATGTCCATTTGTTCTCTATTCTGCTCTGCAAATAACAGGATGTGAGTTGCTGCATTGTGGAATGTGGCAGAGAGTGGTGATGCTGATGATGTGTTCATTCATTCTTCATTCTGCTCTGGAAATGACAGTTTGTGAGATTTGCATCAGGAAAGAATTTGAGCATTGGTAATGCTGATGATACCATGATTTTGTTTTGTTTTAACATCACAGTGGGTAAGTTTTAGCTTATTTGACATTTTTTTATGCAATGATTTACAAGTCTGTTTTTTTGTTCATTTACAGGCAGTATGTTACTTATTATATTATTCATTTATCACCATTACTCATGTACATTTTTAACTCACTTCTGTCATATTGTTTTTAGCTGGTAAGCTTTCTGCTGTCATCCAACAATATTTGTCATTATTTATTACATTTCTATTGTTGTGTGACATTTATAACAGAATGTGAGTCATGTTTTACAAGGGAATTTACAGTGACATTCTAACTATTCATTTTACAACAATTATAGAAGGTATATTATCCAATATATTGAAGCATTATTATTCTAAAGATACATATTTTGAATTCCTCACAGATGGTAGGCAATATATGTTTTAATCTCACTCTTTTATGTTTACTAATCATTTAATTATTTTAAGGCTGTAAGTTGTTGTGTATTAAACATACGACACACTTGTACATTGTGCCTTGAACATTGTTTTATTTCTTGCAGGATGTAAGTTTTTTGCTGCTGTCATAATAATATTTTAATGTCTGACATAACATTCATTTAAACAAATTTTAGCCTGTAAGTGTTTATCATCCAAATTCAAAATTGAATCATAATCATAATCTTATTGATAGACAGTGAGTTTGTTTTTATGATGTTCTGGTTTTCCTTAATAGATTTCAATTCAATTTGTGATTGTCAGATTATTCACAATCAAACTGTGTGTGAATTAGTTATATTGTCTTTTTGTTATAACATGTCATTATTCAGTCCAATATTCATACCACACAAGCTTCCACTCTGCAGCCTGATAGTATTGTAAATTCCACATTAATTTCCTTGTGTACTTACATAAAATTGACAATCCTAGATCAATCTGGGTACATGGAAGCAAGCCCTTCTGACCACCATTGGTATCCTTTTTTTCTCTTCCAAGTTTCTTTTTGAAATACCAAACCAACAAAATGTACACTTTCATTGGTTTGTAGATTCACTGCTCATACTGGAGCATTCTTTCTATCTTTTCCATCAAAAAGATTCTCAACCACTTCTATCTGCTGCTCAAAAGTACAAGGCATCAAACATACCCAAGCAGGTGAAATCAGCTATGAAGGGAGTTTTTGATCAATATAAGAAAGCAACCAAAGAAGAAAAGATAAAGATGCTTGTAAATGTCATTCTTCAGAATAGGATGAGTATGTTAAGCATATCTTCAATTTTTATTTAATAATCATCTATCTCAGCAATTTGATGAGTTCCTTAGACTCTGATATGGAGGTCAGAATATCAAGTTGTTTTGAAGAAGTAGATGATAAAAGAGCCAAGAAAAAATAGTCAAAAGAGCCAAGAATCTATAGAAATCTACTCAGTCATGTTGTATCTGTGCATGTTAGTTCATGAAAGAAAAATTTGTATGGAGATGTGAAGCAAAAACATTGCATTTATATCATAACCTCTTCACATTCCATCCCAATTTCCATATTTAGTTGAAGAGATGGCAGCAAAAAGATGGACATTCCTGAAAATTGAAAACTAGGAAGCCCCAGCATCCAATGATAAAAATGCTTTGCATACTGAGAGCAATACAAGAAAAGGGTTGTCTGGCATTTGCCAGTGACCAACTGCCAGTATATGACACCATGGCCACAACACAGTCTATGTACTGTATGTGCATACCTTTTTGGTTGTGAGTACAACAACTTTTTTTTTAAGTCAATTTTTGTCCTGTGTGGAGCATACATGCTCTATGAAGACAATCTAACTAAGCTGGGGCCCCTGCCCCTACATTCTCCATCCATGCAAATGCCCTGAGATGGTTGTGCCATTCGGTCCACCGTTCCTGCCAGCCATTTTAGATGCCTCGGACCCTCCTGTTGTTACGACTGTCTCCTGAGTTCTCACTATGTCTTTTCTCTCTTTCTTTCTGCTTCACTTATCGCCTTTACTTTGTCTTCATCTTGTATCATAGATCTCTGGCGATTTCTCGTCTTGTTCCACATCGCCAATGATCTGACATTCTCCTCGCCGAGTTATTCCTATCTCCATTCTTATCTTCTGACTCATGATGACGTCGTTGCTTCATCAGCCATCTGTTATCATTCTTCCTCTGACTCATGATGACGCCTTTGCTTCATCATCCATCTGTCATGTATGATTAATCCTCCACAGCTTCTTACTCATCCATACTGCGGATGACGCATCCCTTCTTCGTGATTCCATCACATTCCATCTCTTTAGTACTTAAGGACAGTCTTGTCGCTTGTAAACCCTAAGCTAGAGCTACTTGGAATATCACCCAGTTCTCAGCCCACCCTTCGAGTCCCTTTGATCCTCTGCCCTCTTGGGTGTGTTCTTAGTCCTCAAGTGACGTGACTCTTCGTGAGCTCCTCCTCGATAAGTACACTTAGTCTTCGGGTCTCGTCAAGTGTTACGCTTACTCGGCCAATCCTTCGTCATAAGCCTCAGTCTTGTCAAGTGTTACGCTTACACGGCTAATCCTTCGTCCTAGCCTTAGCCATCCAAGTCTACATCCGACCCTACCTGGGCCAGCTGTAACACCTGTATTGCTCGTTTGGTAACTGCTGTGTAGATGTAGTGTTTAAAGTGCAGTGTTTTGGGTGACAGGTACTAGGGCCCAGAGGCCTGTCATACAGTACAACAACTTGATCCCCACACAACACTAGGAAGATGATATCATATCCACAAGGTCACACATTGTGGACACAACAATAAGCACACCTCCCACTCTGGTCCCTCAACCTGTACCACCACAGCACTCTTTGCATTGAAGATATGTGCAGTAGAAGTGCTGGGGAGTGGCCTATGGCATGCATTCACTAGTACAAGGTATCATGCATTAGTAATACTGTACATCATGAAATAGTCTAGTAACTGTAGATGCAGTTGCAGTTGCCCAGAAGACTATGTACATATCATATCAACAAGGAAAGGCAGCTAGGAACTGGTGATGACTGATACTGAAGTCAGGGATGGGGTGGGAGCAGAGGTGGGAGTGGAAAGCAGGGAGTGAATCTAGAAAAGCTCTGGATGTTCTTTTGCCTTGCAGTCAACCATCAGCATCATAGTAGATGTCCTCCTGGATGTGGGACAATAGACTTGCACCAGACAGACCAACATTTCCATCAAGAGTTGGGAATGGGAGCACGCTGAATGAGAGAACAGAAGAGAAAGGAAGCTGTGGTGAAGGTCAGCAATTTGAAACAAAGAAGAACCCAGGAAAAGAAGAATGTAATTGTTCCCACTCTCATGAATGACGAATCGCGACCAAAACACCGCCTTGTCCTCATCCACCACCAGCGGCGGCAGATCCGACTCCGAGTATTGGTTTCCCTTTTGCCTTCTGAGATCCCGGACAGCGCTTGCTGGAATGCAGAGGAAGATGCATGGGGAGCGAATCTATGGGACATTGAACCAGAAATCCAGGTAGTCGGAATGACAGAAACCAATGCCCTTGTCCTTGGAGGCTGTCGAGCGGCCGCCATTCGATGGAAAAACTTTCCCTCCGTCGTTTTTGCCACGCGGCGCTCAATCAAGCGTATCGTCGCAAATTACCTGCCCTACATTTTCTGGGAACTCCTCATTGTCGGGATATTGGTGGTTCATCTCTTACCCGGAGCACCTGTTTCGACATGGATTCCGCTTATCGCAGCACTCATTCTGATGCTTTTCGCTCCTTTGTCGGTAGCATATGGGAACTCTGGACGCATAGTGCACGCACAGCCATGGCTGGTTGGCGTAAAGGGGTTGATCTCTGCCGAGGAAGCCTCTACTCTCATGTATGGAGGTGCCATGTCCGCCTTGCCACGAACTTCCTACAGCGCCTCCGGCACTACTCTGTCGAGGACACACGAGGGTCGGTTTAGATGTGGAGACCCGGCGCAACTGGAAGAGCTCAAAACAGCTGGAAGAGAGGCAGATGACCTGTATACGCTGGTCGACACGGTGTCGGCTACGCTCTATTATTTCCGCGCGAGACGCCCGCCAACGGTCTGCCTTTACACGGGCCGGGAGTCAGGGCTGGGGAGATTCGTGCTGTGCAGCGAAAGATGCACGATCAACGAGTTGCACAAAGAAACGGTCGTCAGGATGCCGTGGTACGTCAGCCAATCGATGCGTGCGTGCGATTGGGTTGCGCTTTGTTGAGCTCTTTCAATTTGAGAGATGGGTGCTTCTTGAACAAAAACTTCAGAACGTACATATTGAGACTTGTTACAATGTGCATACATATTTTATGTAGTGGCGTGCTGAGCTCAGTCGCCATTCCCCGACTCCGTTGACGTGTAACGTGCAAATTCGACGAAAAAAATCTATTCGTCGTCGTTCGTCTTGTCATATGTGGTGGGTCAGGAAAAATCCTTTATACAACAGCCACCACCTTTTTGTAGGTGACTGCCCTACCAGCGGACTGTCCGAGTCGGGTTTCATTTTCCCTTTGGCTACGGAGTCCCGGGCCTTTACTAGCAAAAATCGCTACCCAAGGCACCGCTGGCCGCGAAGAGCATGATGGACATACCATGTGCTCCACCCTATGCAAGTCGGCCTCGCTGAACTCGCGAACCGCGTCGTGTCAAAGCTGGCCAGTAGAAACTGGTGAGCCTGAGACTCGATGGTTGAATAATGCTCGTTGCGGTCCATTGGCTCGTTCGACATGACAGCCTCACAGAACAAGCCGGACGGTTGACGATATATAGGCTCGTACTACCTCTGCCTCTGCCAGCGCGGTCGGTCGACCCCACAGGAGAAGCGAGAAATATCTTGATTTGAACTGACAAGTTACTGTAAAATTGGTGGTGCGGTCCGAGGTGTTGCAAACGTCACGTACGGAGGCTCGCCGGTCTCTGCGACCGACAATAATTTTTCTGTTCGATGTTGGAACGTTCACGAATTGCACGGGTCTCTGATAACTTTTGAGAAGCACTGTCGACGTTGAAATTTGAACCGATACAGTGAACCCACGGGACTGAGTACTCAACTTTGAATGTGAGGACCCAGTGGGCCAGACGGGCGTATCGATGGTATCGATGGTTCAGCATCGCATCGACATTGCCCTATAAATTTGCCCATGCGCCTGCCTATAATCCGTAGCGGAATGCAGAACTCAACTGGCCATTTGGTCAATCGTGAGCAGAAGCAGCCAATCAGTTTCGCACTCGGCCTTCTTTTTGGCCGGTCCGATGGTATGTGGTTGAACGTATCCGAATCATGATGTCACGGTAGTAATTTGAGACCAGTTCACTGCGTCATCCACTTCAGAGGTACCGTTGTCGCTGCGCTGGTCGCAAAACGAAGGGCTTGTTGGTACAGTTTGAGTGGTCGGAGGCACAGTGTTCACATCTGCAGATTTTGGTTGTATGGAAACCGAGACAGATATTGGGGCCGTTTTGAGCATGGTTGTTTCGGGCAGCGAGGATCCAAAATAGCCCTGCCGTTTCTAGAGTCTGATTTGGAGAATGTGAATGTGAGCCCCTGGCACCACTTATGTGCTTCATGGTCGTAATTGAACCATGACGGGGTGTCGACTCGTATTGCCCACGAGCCTGGTATAGATGTGAAGACTTGGCACAATTGGTGGTACGGTGCTTAAAGTACCTGCCAACAACTTGCATACGCTTGTCGACATCGTGTCTGCTACGCTCTAAAATTCATTTCCGTGCAAGATGCCCGCAGACGCTGTGCCTTTATACAGGCCCGGGCCTGGAGTCTGAGATGTGGGTCGGATTTGTGTCGAACTGCAGTGAAAGGAGCAATGCACAAAGAGACGGTCCATCAGACAGGATACAGTGCGTGCGACTCACTCGCGCTTGGTTATTATTCGGCGCTTCAATTTGTGTCAAATGTGGAGGAGAGATAGGTGATGTTTTGAACTGAAACTATACGTCCCAATATGAACAGGATTTTGATTCGAACAGACGTGGGCTGCAGGCATGGACAATGATATTAGTAGAAAGATTGGATGAGTAGAGTCTCCAGTCTAAGGTAACTGTCCCGAACTAAACGCCACTGCTAGTAAGTACAACGCAAAACAGGCCGCAATAATTGTACCTTCTGTCTACTCGATGAACTGTATGACGCTTGGAATTTCAAGCTTCGTTCAGCCAGACCTTGAACTGTCTGACGAGTTTCTTAGCGGTGGCCTCCAACTTCTCATCCCTTGTCCTCGTGGCCTCCACGATCGTCCGTTTTCCACTCTTAGTCGTCAATACAAGGCCCACCTTCCTAGGGGAAAACGATGCGGAAAGCGTAGAAAATGGGATGCTCGGACCGGGACTGCTGCGGAGCTGAGACACAAGGCTCGCCGAAGACGATGAAGCGGTGCCGGGTAGGTTTGTGTGCACCACCCCCTCACGGAGACCATAATGGCGCACAAGGTCTTCGAGACGGCTGCGTGGCTGCATGAGATCAAAGAGGTCCTTGAATGATTCTTCACGCTCGAGGTGGAGTTCGGTGTCGTCGATCATCATGTCTTCGCGCACTCTGAGTGCGATGAAGAGATCGAGAACTTGTGTCTCGCGTTGGGTTGTCTCTGCAGGGCCTGCGGGGGACGAGGTCGAAGAAGAGAGAGGGAAAGGGTCGGACGTGTATGGAGCACGGATCAGGGATGAATAGGCAGGCAAATAGGCCGAGCGCAGCACGTGCATGGAAGCTAACAGCTATGTTAGATGCCGATCCTTCGTTGAATTGATGATGGGCATAGTACTTACCGAAGTAGAATGACTTGTTCACCACACGAAGTCGGTGGGCCAACCAATACAGTATCTTGTGTTGGCGCTCGAGTCGACTCTCGTCGAATCCAGGAGCCTGGGGAAAAGTCATGTATATGATTTTGAGGAGCAGATGCGGTGGCAGCGTGACCAGGCTGGGGCGGGACCAACCGCCAGGAAATGGCGGTGGAGCAACCGATCCAACTGTAGCGTAAGGAGGTGGAGGAATCATGCACTTTTCGTCAATGATAACCATGGCAAAGGATGTTCCTAGATACGGTAATTTATAATGAGATCGGCTGGCGGATACCCGGCTGAAGCTATTCCTGGCAAAGCGGAGCTAATGGGATGCCGGCAGGTGCGCAGCAGAGGGTCTTGAGACCGCCCTGTGTAGAGAATGTCCGTGAGTAAGTAGCATTAACAACTCCATTAGCGCTCGGAGAGTTGGTATGTTGCCGACAACGTGACTCAGATCATGTGATCATTCTCACTTCAATGCAAGTATTCAAGTATTCTTTTGGTACTGATTTATTACTTTCAATGCCACGAAGAGCGCGCGTACATTTCGTGTCGTTAAAATCTTCCCTCGTGAATTTACCCATCTCGATCTATGGGCCACTTCTAGAACGATCTATAGTGCGTGCGTGCATCGTACCAGTTCCTCAAATAATCGTCTTTTGGCATCCGACAGCGGCCACAAACGCTTGCCGTGCACCTGAAACGGGATTCTCAAGCACCTAACGTTGAGGCCTATGTAGGATGGACCGGAATGGCATCCTCCTCTTCCCTTGCCCATTTCAATCCAGATGCGCGAGAAAGCGCGTTTGAAACAATCGAGATCGATCCTCAGTTTGCGCAGGGGCTTGGTTTCTCAGAGGGAGACATCGTGCGTTTGGTATCACTCGAGATCAAGATATCTCATCCCATCCCCTGTAGGTTGAGGTTGGACTATTGTATGATCTTCCCTTTGCCTCCTCAGTGGGGACAGAACCTCTCACGGCAGACGACTGGGAAATAATTGTGGGTCAGTTGATTAGTTACATTGACATACTCAGCTTTTCTTATGCAGGAAATACATGCATCTCATGTGGAGTCTACTTTGTTGTCCCAGGTTCGGGTCGCAAAGGTGGGCCAAGAAATTGACCTATGGGTATTAGGACGCACGCGAGTTCGACTCCTTGTTGGTATGCCCTGTTATCTCAATATCTGTAACCCCTTGACCAATCTTTTTCAGTTTCTTTGACCCCGTCGAACAAGGGAAATACGGCTCTTCTGACAACTGACAGTGAAGTCAGCATCGCACCGAAGAAGCACGCTCCCTCAAAAGCTGTCGGAGCTATCTCATCCGGCACCTCCCCAGATGATGCGGCGAAGAAAGATTCCAAGCCATCGTTACCTGCGGCCGTATTGCGGGTTCTGCCTAACCGCCTAATCGACCAACTTGCGCCCCCATCAGCTTGCTATCACCAATCGGAAACACTAGCTTATATCCACCCTTACTTCTTCGCCAACCTTGCGCAGACTCAGTACCCGCTGAAGGAAGATTTCAAAGATGTTTTTATGAAGTTTTCGTATCGATTCCTGGATCCTCCGCCAAACCCGCTTGAACCATCCCGTGATACAGATGAGAACAAGCAAGAACCTGCTGCTCAGGTTCTTCATCCAGGAGGGAAAAGCGTTCCCGTGGACTCCGAAAAGGTGTCAAATGCATCCACAGAGAAATTCCTATGGATTGGATGGTCGGACAAGGTTCTAGAAAGCCACGTATATTTTCCGTACGGGCTGAAAGGGATCGGGAATTGGCATTGGATTCAGTAAGTGATATTCTCCTTTAGCTGTATCATTGTCAAAAGCTCGTGTTAACACTTGCAACGAAGTGTCACTCCGACGGGAGAGCGAAAGATGTTTTCGGACCTCTTCACTGACGTCCCAACTCATAACCCAGATAAGACAGAATCGTGGTGAGTTGTTTCAGATCAAAATATGGGATGAAGCATCCGTTGATTGTAAGAACCGAACGCCAGCCAACCACTCTTCCCTGAAACCGTACTCTCCGGCGTGCAAGATATCCTTGAGGAAGGTACTAAACAACTTGTTGCTAGTCTCACACTCCATTCACTCGGAATGTTTGTGCATGGAAGTGCGTGGCTCGTTGATCAGAAATTTCTGTATTGTTCAACGTAATATTGTAGTATCCGCAATTCTCTTGACGGGGAGAAGAGGTGTAGGGAAGACTGCGGTAGCCCGAGAAATCGCGAAACGGCTCGAAGAAGACACCCGCACATATGCTTGTATGTCTTGATTGCTTTCTCGTTTCTCGTCATACTGTCGCTGATTGGGCGAAGACACCCATTACATCGATTTTAACCTGTACGCTGATAAGCCTGTAGCGACCCTGAAGGCTGTCTTCCGGTATATGTACGAGATTTCAGCGTGGCATCGCCCTACAGTGCTTATATTCGATAACCTCGACAAAGTCTTGAAGGCAGAGGTCGAGGTGAGTGGTTTCTACATTCAAAATCCCTTTCATTCTGATGATCAAATGTGGATTACTAGCACACTGATTCGTTTCGCTGGCGCCATATCACAGAGCTTTTCGTCGCTCGATATTCCTCTGGAGAACGGATGATGCCTTCAAACTTTTGTGGAATAGTCATGATCGGCACCGCTGAATCAGAAACGAGTCTACATTCCCTTGTCAATAAGCTGCATATCTTTCAGGAAGTATACCACATCCAATCTCCCAACAAGGATGCGCGCAAGGAGGTCAGCAGCCCCTTCTCCGTGCTTTGTTCCATGTCGATGACTCGGAGCTAATTTCTTCATCAGATATTAGCAAACGTAGTGAAACGGCTACGTACGAATTCTCCAGGTGTTGTTATAGATCCCGACAATCTTCCCAACTATGCAATGATTTCAACGCACGCAGAAGGTTATTCGCCTGTTGATCTGCAGGATCTTGTTACTCGTGCAATACAACAAAGTGCCAGCCGAGCGTATATGAAGCATGGAGCGGGTGCAACTGAAGTGAGCACCATGATTTGCATGACTTTCCGTGCTGGATCTAACATGTATGCTAGATTTATTTGTCTGCCGCCGATTTCTTGAGTGCCCAAGAAGATTTCGTTCCCCAGTCTTTGCGTGATGTCCCGCTTCAGAAATCCAATGTAGAGTGGGCTGACATTGGAGGTGAAATCGGACTGTTTCTCTTCCCCGATATTATAACTGACATTTATCACAGGGCTGGAAACCCCCAAGCGTATTCTGCGGGAAACACTGGAGTGGCCTACCAAGTATGCCCCATTGTTCAAGCAGTCACCCTTGCGCTTGCGTTCAGGGTGAGCCTGAAACAAAAAAAGCTTACGTGCAATTGTTTACGTCCAAACAGGCTGTTGCTTTATGGCTACCCTGGGTGTGGCAAGACGCTTCTTGCTTCTGCTGTAGCCAAGGAATGTGGACTGAATTTCATCAGTATCAAGGGTCCAGAGCTCCTGAACAAGTACATAGGTGCAAGTGAAAAATCTGTGCGTACGAAACGAAATAGCTTCTTCGCAGTCTTTCTGAGTCCGGTTTCTAGGTCAGAGATATTTTCGATCGAGCTTCCTCCGCGAAACCATGCGTCTTGTTCTTTGACGAATTTGATTCCATCGCTCCCAAGAGGTTCGTCAGTTCTATCTCATGTATGCCGCATCTGCTTATGCTCGTATATTCTAGAGGACACGACAGTACAGGCGTAACTGATCGTGTAGTAAATCAGTTGCTGACTGAGATGGATGGTGCTGAGGGCCTGACCGGAGTATATGTTCTAGCAGCCACAAGGTTGGTATCCCCATATTGACCTTGGCATTATCTAACGTCCTGAGCTAGTCGACCTGATCTCATCGATGCTGCACTGCTTCGCCCTGGTCGTCTTGACAAGTCTGTTCTATGTGACATGCCCAGCGAGGAAGATCGAAACAATGTAAGAGACCCTATTTCTTTACGTTAGAGTTGATCTCATACGAGCAGGTTTTGCAAGCTGTTAGTCGCAAGGTGACTTTGGGATCATCAGTCGATTTGGGGGAGATTGCCCGATTGACTGAGGGGTACTCAGGGGCTGACCTTCAGGCCCTCGTATACAATGCCCATCTCCAAGTCGTACATGCGACCATTGACGCATCTCCAGCTAGGCGGTCAGGACAAGAAGAGGAGAAACGTATTCAATATGTAACACTTGGTGCTACTGACAAAGGCAAGGTTCTATCGAAAGCTGAGGAGTCTGAGATGCAAAAAAGAGTATCCGTGTTTGACATATTGTTCGGAAAGACAGGCTGATAGCACTGTTCACAGCTTCAGCAAATCATGAGTCCCAAAGCGAACGTCAACACGGGGAAAAAACCAACCGCTACGCCTAAAAAGGTATTGTCCGCATTTCCTGTGCACAGGGACGACTAGTTAACAATGAGGTACCAGTACGAAATTACCCAAGCCGACCTTTTGCAGTCGCTCAAGACTACGCGACCCTCTGTTTCTCAGGCAGAGTTAGATCGTCTGGGCAGGATGTGAGCGTCTTCTCAGTTCACTGTGCGAGATCCGGTGCTGAAGCGGAGAGGTTCAGATATAGCGGCTTCGTATCAGACCGCAGTGGCCCAGGGGAGGCAAAATCATTCCCGTCGCCTCCCGCCCCGCAGGGTGTTGGCTCGCGAGCGACTCTGGGATGACATTGATGATTGACAGCGGCACTTAGTAAACAATAACCCTGTGTGATCAGGAGCCGAGGAGATTCCGTGAATGTGTATCAACAATGATTCCCTTCTTGCACTTTGGCTTTGTTTTTTCTGGCATCCCTGCTGCTTTTGGGGAGACTTTCCGTGATATTTGACCACGCCGTGGGCGGGTGGAGGGAACGAGGCAAACAAGCGAAGCAAAGCTCGCAAAATGGGGAGTGCCAACGACCTTCCGGGGTCCCATGAGAGAGGACCCCAGAACGTGGGAGCCAGGGTTTATTAACAACCAACGCGATTCCCCTCGCAGAAGTGCAAAACACTGGAAAGTTTGTTACTTGATAATGGTTTCTTCGAGAAAGCATCAGAAACATGGCAAAGCACCGTTACAAAGTGCGTTTTGCATTGCATAATGCTGCAAACATTTGTTGTGTTGGGCAGATCGTTGACACAACCTGATCAAGCAGTGAGGACACGCACGACGAGGTCGAAGGGCAGGGTCAGTCCCCACGTTCTGCTCATAAGGATGGGCCAACCAGCTCACCCCTCCATTCCGATCATCTATTTATTTCTCATTAGCCCCTCGCTGACCCCGAGCAGAACACCCAGCTGCTGACAGAGCAGCTGCGTTCATTGGGACTTTACCCGGCGCACACGCTAGGAGACGGCAATTGTCTTTTTCGTGCGCTGAGCGATCAGCTATACGGTTCTCCTTCTCATCATCTTCAACTACGCAAGGATATTTGTGACTGGATTGAGGCCCATTCGCAACGATACGAACCATTTTGCGAAGATGAGCGTGGGTTGACCGCCCATCTGCGGTGCATGAGGGAACAAGGTGCGTAGGTGTAGTCATTACTTTGTTCGCAGGGTCTCATCCGGGTTTTATCTGCTTCCCTTGCATTACGGTGATATGCTTTAGGCACTTACGGTGGTCACCTTGAGCTCTCGGCATTCTCTCACTTTTCCCGGCGGAACGTGAAGGTCATACAACCTGGACTTGTATACGTCATCGAATGGGATGCGGGGGGCGAGATTATCGCCGATCGATCTGCTTCTCCCGTAACGCAATCCAGCGATCAGCCAATGGATGTACGAGATAGACGACGTGTACGGAAACAGCATCAACGTGAAGAATCGTTGCAACTTGAGGAAACGAGTGATACAGTGTATGTGGCGTAAGTTCAGCGACTTCATATCGAGGATCGAACCTTAAAAGTTGCTTACATTTGGCGGGCGCACACACAGGTATCACGATTGGGAACATTTTTCATCTATCCGCAATTTGAGGGGTCCGCATACGGGCCTTCCAAACGTTTGTGAAATTCGAGCGGATTCGGAGGAAGTTGTTTCATCCCCCGCGAGGAAAAAGCCACCATATTCGTCGCGGGCTAAAGCGAAGCTGGAGACCAATGTTACCCTTAAACGCTCCAGAAACGGTCAATTTACGAGCACAAAGGTGAAGGTCGAAGAACCTATGGTTCCTACTCCCACACAAATACCTCTTCCTATGTCACGCTCGCCATCACCCCTATCCTCTGCTCAATCAGTATCCCAAATCGATGTTGATGTTTTACCACCCACACCTGTCAGTCCCAAACCGGCAAATGTAGAGTCTTCACTACCCTTGCGGGTCCACCGATCTCCTAAGCGCACGTTCGACGAATCATCGGGTTCTTCCTCTCTGTCGGATTCCGTAGCAAAGAGAACACGCAGTGCTCGCAAACTTCCTGCGGCCGCGGTAACGCAACTGCGGCCAGACCTCAATGCCATCGAGGTAGACGATCCCGAGGAAGAAGAATCAACCCCTGAACTTTCCACTCCAAGATCCTGTAGTTCTACGCGCTCTTCTTCAGTGGCCTCATCTCCTCTTCCTGGAACGCCTCCTCCTGAGCCTGTACCAGAGCCCATGCCTGCGGAAAAGCCTCTGACGCGGCGTCAACGCAAAGCTCTTGGACTTCCGAAATCGCGACCCGCCCTCGTCACGAAACGAGGAAGTGCAGGGAGGATTGTTATTCCCGGTGGTCGGTTCAAGAGGAGCGTCAGCGCAAGGGCTGGCGACCAGGGGCAGGCCAAGATTGGTGAGGTGATGGACGGCATTGAAGTGGATGATGAAAGCAGCGTACCAGAGGAGTGGAAACGCAATGGAACGGGAAGGTTGGACGTGCGTGGATTCCGGGAGCTAAAGATCTAGCGTATTTCGCGCCACAGGGTCTCTTCCTCCTGTCAAACGGGTTCGATGGCGTTGAAAGATTCCACGACGACCCACGAAGTCCGGACCGCCCCCCTCATCAGTCATTCATCACACGTGTTTCAAGCACCAGCGCTTTCCGTGGACATTTGCTCCAGCATCTAGTTTAGACCATCATTCCTGTTCATGATACCCGCATATTGTAGCTTGTATCAATATACCGAATACATTTCAAGCATTCGAGCATGAGTCAGGGGCCACGTGATCACCTATTTAACAAATTGAGACAACGCGACGGACTCGTTTCATTCTTTCGTTTCGCGTAACTACAATGAACGACGTTCACACAATTCACCACGTCGAGTCCCTGCGTCGCAAGGCCTCCTACTATTGGCCCCACAGACGCTATCACTACTTCCACGATGGCACTTTCTTCCATGAATTTCGTCCTGCGCTCAACCTGCGCCCCCTTATTGCTTCGCTTTCCCAGGAAAATAGTATCACCGGCGGGGGCGCCTCGGAAGGCCTTTCCGCAGATCACGAACCACCGACAGGTGGCGACATCCTTGGCAAACGTAAACGCGTAGAATCAACCCCTGTCGCTTCAAAACGCATCAGGCTCAATGGGGGCCGCAAGACTGCTCAAGATAGACAAATATATCCTTCGTATTGGGAACCATCCTCTGATGAAATCACCGAAGTGTACCAAACCGAGGACACCTCCTTCCTTCAAGCGTATCAGTTTGCGTTGCACTTGCGGTACAAGAGGGTGGTCGACCATAGTTCGGAACACTACGCCGACGACAAAGCTGCAGAAGAATGGGGTTGGCTCGAGGAAGAATCAACGCTTGTTTCTCTTCTCGAAGCTCGCCAGAGCAACACATCTCTCCCGCAGGATATTGATCTGGGAAGGTTTTTTATGACGCGCTACGATGGTCGTCTTTTGGCTGTCTCTGCAACTCGTCGAGGGTCTCTTCACTCCTCAGAAGCAGTCGAACGGAGTGAGAGGTGGCTATTTTTACTTCAGCACATACCGTGGCCAGATGGTCTCTCCGAAGACGACCTCGCGGAGCAGGGTATGCAGCCGTTGGATATGCACCGTGACTTTATTACGGCCTGCGCCGTCCTTCAGTCTCACCATCGCACGAAACTGGAAGCAAGTTTTCGCCTACACGTCCTTCCAAAAGGCACATATGATTCCGGCTGTGATCTTCCATTCGAGCTGCGTGCACACTTCACGCTTTCGCTTGCAATACCTGAGGCATATCGTCCATTCCATAACGTGTCCTCTCAGAGCAAAACAAATGAGCTGGAGGGCCTTCAACGCCGACTTATCTGCCACCTCTCAAAAACACCTCTCACGCGACCTGTGGATAGTGAGGTTATGGAGGATGCAGCAGACGTTACCATTCCATACTTTCTTAAAAACTTGCGTTCGGCACCCCCTCTTGCGCAGGATGTGTCCTACGAGTCGCTGCAGCCTGATGGACTCCGCTCGACTTTGATGCCATTTCAGAGACGGACCGTCGCTTGGATGCTAGAGCGTGAGGGTAAACGGATCACACCAACAGGGACAGTTGTGCCCTTTGATGAATCGACGCCCTCTTCAAGTCTACAAAGCAGCCACTTGCCACCGTTTTGGGAAGAGATAACATTGGGGGGTCAAAGTTTGTTTTTCAACCGCCTGACAAGTGCCCTTAGTCCTACCCTTCCCGAGGCCCCTACTGCACTTGGAGGCGTACTTGCCGAAGAACCTGGTCTGCTCCCGTTTTATATACCATGTTGCATGACTTACACGACTTTAATTGTTTGATTAGGCCTTGGGAAAACGATGGAATGCATCTCGTTAATACTTCTCAACCCAGCTCCGGAAAGGAATACCGCTAGTCAGAGATGGGATCCAAAGGCAGAGTTGAAGGTTAAGGAGATCAAGGTAACTGCTCGAGCCCTGTTGTACGCCCCATGTGAGGTTTCTCAACGTGCCGTGTTGTCAGACAACCCTCGTTATCACCCCACCCGCATTAGTGGGCCAGTGGGCAGACGAACTCTCTGCTCATGCACCTGATTTGAAAGTATTTGTATACGAAGGTTGGGCTAAGCTGAAGGTACCAATAACGGAGGCTGACGTCGAAGCCGAGATGATGAAGCGTCGCCCTGCGGCAGCCAAACAGAAGTCCCGATACAAACAGAATCGTACGGCTAACGCCGGTGCTATGCAAGACAACAACACCACAATGAGCGAGGCAAAACTTGACGCCGGCGCGAACGACCAGAACCCCGATGACCCGGATCCAGTCCTCGACTGGACCAGCTACATCAACCAATTTGATGTCTGTATCACGACATACGACGTGCTTCGGGCGGACACATTTGTAGTCCATGCCCCTCGTGAACGTCCCCGCAGACAAGGCACAGATTATAAGCAACTGAGGCAGCCAAGAAGTCCCTTGGTGATGTGCGAGTGGTATCGGGTGATCATGGATGAGGTGCAGATGGGAACAGCCAAATCTATGTTCGTTTATTTCATCTCGAGTATTTCGCAAGGCGATGAAAGAATATCGTACTGATTCTTCAAATCCAGTGATATGGTGTCGCTTATTCCCCGTCTTTCTTCCTTCGCCGTCTCCGGGACCCCTGCGCGTTCCCGAGTCTCGGACCTTATCTGCGTTCTTCGATTCTTGCGTATTGATGACCTTGTGGCACCGACAAGAATATGGAATAGACTCTTGACAAATGGCTTCAAAGATTTATTCGTGTCGTTGTTCCAGAGATATTGTGTCAGGTTAGCCAGAATTTCGCAAACAACAAAGTGCATTATTAACTCGTCTGCCCAAAAGGACATTGAAGTCTTCTATCAAGAACGAATTGACGATACCTCAGCAGCAGCGATATCTAGTTAGCATCGAGCTTGGAAAGGTCGAGCGACACGTGAGTTGCCATCAAATTTGTTGACTTCGGGATGGACATATTAACTGCATGAAACTCAGGTGTATGACCAGGCCCTGGAAGAGTCACTTGCGGAGCTTGGGTTAGATGCGCGGGGGGTAGCACAATACCAAGGCTGGGAGGTAGATACGACTGTTCTGAGAAATGTGTTGAGAAGGTTGAGGGGGATATGTACACACCCTCAGGTAGGTCTCGTCAGACTGTCCTTCGTACACATCTACTGACTTGGGATGGGTGGTTACAGGTTGGACAACTGGCAAAGCAAGTTGAAAAGTTGAACAAGTCAGGAGTTTTGAAGAGTATGGCAGACGTCTTGGAGGTGCGTATGCTTGGTAATTTGTCGTATCGCAGTAACAATTACCGATTCCGTAGTCTATGAGAGATCAAAATTGGAGAAACCTGACAGATGATCGCAAGGCAAAGGTGGGGGCTCCATACTGATCACTGACTCGATCTTGCTATGTTGCAGCATTCTCACCGATTTCCTCGATTGTCTAGGTTTTAACACTGACTCGACTCGCCCAATTTCAGCAACACTGGATAGACGATCCTCACCGCTACCAATCTGCTCTCAAATATCTGCTCACTGCAGAAAAAGAAGCGAACCAGCTCATTGACGAGATTAAAGCCCTCATAGTGCAGCACAACTTGAAAGGCGATGCGCTCAAGAAAGAAGCACAGGCATTGAGAGATCTGAAGAAGACAAGTCATACCGGCGATCAAGGAAAGGGTTTGGAAAAGGGAAAAGGAAGGGAATTTGAGCGCGATTCGATGGCACCAGTATCTGATTTCGATATTGAATCCGACAACGACGGGGATGTCGAAGATCGTGGGTTACCCAAGACGCCCGCTGGAGAAGACCACACGACGAGGCGAATGGCATTGCAAGCTCGCCTGCGAGAATGTTCTATAGCTCTCCATCGGGTCAAATTTTTACAGGGAGATGTGTACCACATCCTCGGACTTTCCCATTCGGAGCAGGAAGATGCGGCGTATGGGGACGCAGAGAGCCTCCGAAAGGACCTGCTCAAATGTGAGTTCGCGTTGCACGTAAGATGCACCGGGACTAAAGTTTGTGATCGATTAGCTACGGAGGAGGCGGCGAACAGGGCTATGCGAAGGCTGAGCACTGCTGCGACAGAGAAGCGCGTGACGGAACGAGCGCTGCTCATTTCATTACCGTTCATGAAAGGCGGAGGTATTAAATCGGCTGATTTGGTGAGTTCCCCTATTGCTAGCAACTGTCCTAGAACCTTCTTGCATTAATTTCGTGAACCTGCTCAGTTCGAAGAAGCAAATGAAATCATCGAAGATGTCCTCAACGAACAGTCCGCTCTTCTGTGGCAGTGGCGTACCAAGATCGTCGAACTTCTTACTCAAAAGCTCAATTCTGCGGGGGAGCAAGCCGACGGAGAAGAGTATGCCCGCACGCTGGATACGCAGGGCGAGGCTGAGGTGTACTTGCAAGTCTATGCTAAACTCCTCGCCGATCGCCGGGAGACAATCGTCGCGGAAAAGACACTGCTTGCGGCCCACGAGGGAAGGGATAAGAAGGTCAGAGGTACCAAGGCTGCTGCTCGGGCGCAGGAGAACCTACAAGTTCCGGAGGATATAGACGTACAGCCTGAACACGAAGCGCTGTACTACCAGTTGCAGGAACAGCGCAAGGAGCTGCAGCTGACCGAACGTGCGCTGAAATCGGTGATGGTGGATCTCTCCGCTGTTGCTGCTCGTCCCGCGAGGGAGAACGATCCGGAGAAGATCATAGCCAAGGACGGGGTCGCGACGTTGCGAGCGCTGATAGCGAGCCTGCGTAAGTAATAAATCTCCGGTTTCGTCGTTATCGAGGGCTAAAGTGAACTACTGATTCCATAACAGTGGAAGACACGGACAAGCTGGACACGGACATCGCTGTACTACGCAAGGTTTTCAATGATCGTATCGTGTTTGTACTCGTACCCTTGCTATGCGTGGCACCTCGACTTACGCGCGACCAGTTACTTCCGGCATTTGCAGGAGATCTCCGATACTGTGACAGACGTCCAGTGGGAGAACTCTCTCAATGACGCCATGGAGGAAGCCGAGGAGGAGAATGCCAAATTCGAGGCTAACATCAATATGGGGCGCGCACGACAGAGATATCTAGACCACCTTGCCAAAGGCCGGTCAGGCGCTAGCGATGAAGATACCGTTTGCATTCTGTGTCAGTGCGAGTTCTTGCGAGGATTCGTCACTCAATGGTAAGAGAATCCTTGCTCTGATGAACACGCGCTGACGTTTTCATCTCGCAAGCGCTCATATATTTTGTGAGGTAAGTATATTTTATTTTGAAAGCTGACTGGATATTGGACTGTTTGGAAAAGGGATGCATGAAAGCATGGATCGCTCGTGGTCAAGGAAGAGCTTGTCCTGTTTGCAGGTATACTCCATTTAATCATATTACGAGGCTCCTATTGAGCTCTCACCTAGGTCCCCTATCGACCCTACTCAGATGCAACGTTTCGCTATCCAGGGTGATCAACCGCCTCCCCCGAGGCCGGTAATAACAAGGAACGGCGAATTGGTTCCTGTGTCCCATCGAGAAATCCAATACAACATGATCGGTGAGTATACGCTACCCACGCGATGTGAGCGAATGCAGATCAACCACCTGTGAAGATCCCGCCTTGTTTGCAGACATCCAGACGAGAGAGTCGGATGGAAGCTATGGGAGCAAAATTCAGACGCTTGTTAGACATCTGCTCCACGTCCAAGTCGTAGACCCTGGCGCCAAGAGTATCGTTTTCTCAGCATGGGCTGATTCGCTTGCGAGTGAGTTTGTGATCTCATAGCAAGGAGCTTGACACTGATTGTGTTGTTGTCAAGTCGTCGAGCATGCTCTTCGTTCGAATGGCAAGTCTAAACCAACGGTAGATATCGACGAATTCAAATTGACTGGGACTGTTAGGTATATCCTGTATACGACTCGACAAGAATCCAGGAAGAAGCAAGGTCGGTGCGGCGAAAAAATTCCGAATTGAACCAGAACTTCAGGTCCTCCTCTTGCACGGGTATGTGTGGGTCACGATCTGACATGTTCTCTGTTTGACGTCCGCGAAGCGAGCGCGATAATGCTGGTTTGAACGTCACCTGCGCTTCACGGATTTTCTTGTTGGAGAGCGTTGTGAATCACGGTTTCGAAGTGCAAGGTATCTTTGTGTTGAATTAGTATCTGGTTGTGTTGCTCAATCGTGAGCTAGCGATCGCACGGATAGATCGAATGGGTCAAACCAGAGCGACCGAAGGTATGTCACTCTTTTTTTCTGGTCGCCCTGTCAATTCTGATCAGCAACATCAGTTTTCTGCTATTATGCTCAAGGTACGTGCGATCCTTGAGTAACGCGACGTAGCAGGAGGAATGAGTTGATCCATAGACACCGTGGAGAAGAACATCCTCGACCTTGCCGCTAGGCAAGGCCTGTCGCTGTACACCAAGGACAACTCGGCCGGATTGCTCAACGTGACATCCTTCGCAATAGACTCTGAGAAAAAACTAGTCGACTTACCAACGAAACCGGGTAAAAAAGGACGGCCGGCTCAAAAGGGCGACTTCATCTTCAAGTGCGCACGCTCTCTTTTTCTCTTTCGTCTTTCGTGACTCACGAGGCGTGCCACCGATCAGGGTGGACGACATGCTGGCGATCTTGTTCCCGCACATGTTTGAGGACGTCGAGTTCCTCTTGCCACCGGAAGCCCGTGCCGGGGAAGCACCGTCTTCCGCGAACGCGGGACCCAGTCCCGTTCTTCTGCTCGACAGACGCCAGCAGCAACATGTCAACGCGGAAGCGGGTCCGTCGAGGCTCCCCGCCCTGTGAGGCCACAAGGCATTACTTATTGGAATCCACTCTACTCTTTTCTTTGCGTCCCGTTCGTTCGGGGATATCTATTCTGAGAATCTTGTATTTTTAGCGGCTGTGGTTGTGATAATTTCGGGTTCAGTGTATCCCTGGCAGGCAATGTACCTATTTATTTATTTCATACAAACATTCGGACCATCGTCATGCGGAGACCAAGCCACTTGGCATCGGATCACCTGCTGGGAGGTTGGCTCGAAACCTTTTTTGACGAGCCGCATGCCTGAATCATGACGATGTTGTTACCGACGGAGCGGGAGACGCCGTGCGCACGAAGCGGAGTCGTGGCCATGGTTTGTGGTCGTGGCCGTCCGCGAGTTGGCAAGACAAGACGCGAGGCAGGACTGTTCATCGGATGGCACACCTGCAGGCCTTGCGTCACGATCAGGACCCGTGACGACGTAGTAGGTACGGTACGCCCGCGGAAAGCAAAAGACCCGTTTCAAAAAAAAAAAAAAAACATCGAAATCTGAAAAACCGAAAAAAAAACGATGGATCTGGTCGATTGAGAATGGGGGAACCACGATCGCGTGTTCTTCTGTCGTCCAAGCAAGGTTCCATTTTTCCCGGAATCTCCTACTGTGTTCCTTGGCTTTACTTGACTGGGGCACTGCGGCCCGCCATGTCGGACGAAGACTAGGTAATAGAGGCTACTACTACCTCCGCGCGATCGAAACGAACCAAATCTCTTCCATTTCCAAGTGACAAAAAAAAGAAAAACCAAACAGAATAAATGAAGGAGGGGGAGATGCCACTGGAGACTTGCTGAGGATGGGGGACTCGGAGGATCGATATCATGCCGTTAGATCATATGATGATGAAATTGATGATGTCGGAACGTAGTATGTAGTATGTCACGACTTGGCGCAATCATCATGGGCGATCGATTACGATCTGCCACTTTGCCGCCATCCATCCTCAGCCTCTGAAGTCGCAGGCTACTCTAGTTCAGTTCCCCGCTCGAATGAATGCCCTGCACCGGGTCGTACCGGACGTGAACATGGCACGAACGACGCGCTGGTGCGTGTTCATTGGTTCGTCTGCGCCGCAATCATCTGCCCCCATCGTGCCCATCACTGTGCCTCGTGGCCTGCGTGCGTACGTGCGGGCGACGGTGCGTGGCATACATGCTGCAAGCTGTATTCGGACTATCGCCCGAAACGACGAAGGAAAGGTCGAAGATGGAAGAAGAAGGAAAAGGAAAAGAAGAGCGAAAAAAGAAAAGAAAAAGAAAAAGAAAAGAACACAAAGCGCGAAGACTCGAACCTGCCTACTACTACTACTACTATACTCCAATTCGGGCGGACGAACATCTTCGATGAGCGTGCACGTTGTGAAACCAACCGTGACAGGGCTGGGGATCATGCCACTTGCCAACTGCTGGCCCGCGACTTGGCAGCAGCGCGTGGACGACCAAACCAGATGATCCGCTGTCCAATGTACGGCTACGCCCGAGAACTCGTTTCTCTTTTCCCCATAATCGTATCGATGACGTGACGACGATGCAGTGTACGTCGACGACGACATGGACGCAAGTTGCCAGTTATGCGATGATGACGACCTCCAAGGAGAGAGAGATACGATGTGTGCGATTGGAACCGATGACATACCGATTGTCCGGAGATCTCCTTCCCGCCTCGACTTCGGGTAGAGAGGGAGAGGGAGGAGAGAATTCGACTTGTACGTATAACATTTGTGCATGCATGCATCATCGCCATCATATGTGTCTGGTACGCTGAATCATTATTATCACGATACAGCACGATACAATGGTAAATCGTCCGGACGTACGTCGTGGCCATCCTATCGCCTGCCTGCCCTTTTCTCTCTCTCCCCTTTCGAGCGTCGTTGACCACGTTGTTGATTCCAGTGGGCGCGCGGTAGCAGCGTGATTCAGCGAGCGACTCCGAGCGTGGCCTGCCTAATCGGTACCGAAGTATATCCGTTTCTTCCAAATTCCAATACCGGAACCAAAACAAAACAAAAAAATAACGTGGTTCACTACATTCTTCTTCTGTTTCTGTGTAGAAACTCTGGTAGGTTGGTTGGAGAGTTCTGATCTCTTATCGTCATATGATGGGGGATACGTATCTAATGAATATCGAATATATCGAATATGTATGATTCAATCGTACGGGTATACGTATACGTACGTGATCGGCCGTCATCGATTCATGAATCATTCATTCTTTGTTTGTTCTCTTCGATTCCCAAACTACGGAACGTAAAGCTTTTTTTTCTGGCTTACAGGAGAGGGGGTGTGGCGTTGCGTCGTGGAAGCAGCACGGTCCGTTGACGGGCGGACGCATGGCCAGTTGGACAGAGAAGGTTGTGAACGAGAGACGGAAACGGACAGACAAGCAGACGAAGGAGTACACGCCTGTCCAAAACCTGTCAACTCATCCTGTTGACGTATGGGGGACACCGTGAACGCGACGACGGAGGACTCGGTCGAGGTTCATCACACCATATACATCGAACCATGAACCACGTTGATTATCAAAGACGACCGTCGAGATCGTCCGACTACTACAAGTACCAGCTCGGAAGAGTATCATTATGCTACGCGAAAAGAACGAAGCATGTAGGTCATGGTTAAAAAAAGGCACCGCCGGGGTGAAAAAATATATGCCTATGCACTTATACACGTACTTGATCGATTATAATAATGCGTAATTTCGCGCGGATGATGGAGAACGGAACATGGACGTGCGTATGCGTCGATGCAAAGAGTGCGCCTGACGTGATAACGGCGGCACGATGGAGATTGTGTGATGAATAGCGATGCAAAACGAAAACAACGAAACGATGATGGGAGGAAGGGTACATGCGGCGAAAGACGGACGCAAGCGCATGTGATCAAAGAAAAAAAAGGGTGGATGATTGGGAAGAACGACGAAATGCAGAGTATTGACGGATAAAGAGGATGCGGATAGAGAACGAAGGGAGGGAAAAAGTCGACGAGGTGATCAAACGAGGCCGCCGTCCCAGCTGGCGCGCTTGCGCTTGTTATCAGTGGCCCTGCGCAGCTGTAGGTCCTGCGGTGAGACAAAGCTCATGCCACGCTGGTGTGGTTGACGCGTCACCGTCGTGACTACTTCCTGTGCCGTATCCACGAGCAACGCTTGCGCTGTCTGGAGAGCCTGGTTGACCGACGAGTATGGCGCCGTCGCTGGTGCAGACCTCAGAGACATGTTCGATCGCGCCAGATCCAGCGCTTGGCCCTGCCTCGAGGCGTCAGTGGCCCCAGCGATCGTGTCATGGTAACCGTCCGCGGAATGGCTACCGCTGTAATAATGCAAGTCGAGAAAAGGGAGGTTGTGGAAATCGTTCGAAGCTGGTGGCTTCCATAGATCAACGCCGGACTGCGCCGCTTCTACAGCTGTGGCATGCATAGGGGCCGACTCTGAGGCGTGGTGGGGAAGCGCATCAAAAAAGGGCAGCGAGCGCGTGGTCGCAATCATGGGTTGCGAGTGCGTCTGGACCTGTGTGGAACGTGCCAAAGTAGAACGCGGCTCAGCCGACGGCGGTACAGAAATGGACCTGCCATGCGACGCAGATGAATGAACATGCGACAGCGAACGCATGGGGCGAGATGGAGTCGCAGGCGGCGTCGACGAGTGGACGAGATCGACCATGTCCTCCATGTTGTGGGGCGCGATGGTAAACAACTCGAGCGTGGACGCCATGCTCAAAGACGTCTCCGCATCGTCTTTCTGGATTCCAATTTCGCCAGTGGACGGGGAGACTTCAGCCTGATCATTGAGCGTAATCGACGCCAGCTCGATCTCGTCAATGCCGGGGAGCGCGGAGGTGTGCATCTGGATGGAGTGCACGCCAGAGGGCTGCTGCATGCCCGAGAGTCCGAGACCGGGTGTACCAAAACCAAAACCGGGACCATAATACGACTGCTGCGGCTGGTGGGTGCGTGCACCAAAGATAAGGTCGCCGGCGTAGTTCGAGTGATGGGTGAAGCCCCTAAACGTGCTAGTGGGAAACATCTCAGGGTCTGAAAAGGTGGAGTGGGTATCTCCGACGCCAGCCTCGGAGGCAAAGTCGTGAAAGGTGGTCGGAAATAGATCGTACCGATCCATGACGCCATGATTGAGGTGGTGAAAGGAAAAGGGGGAGGACGGCGCAGGGGAGAGGCCGTCTGTGAAGGAGGAGCCACTGCTGGAAAAGGTGGAAGTGTCCAGACGGGGATTGGCAGAGAACCAGTCCTGCGCGCCCCAGGGGGACTTTCCGATTGTGGGCATGCGACGGATGAAGGGGGACTGATTGAAGGGGTAATCTGAGGAGATGTGTGACGAGGTTGGCGAGCCGGTGTTGGCGGACCAGGTGCTGGAGTGTATGGGCGTCTCGATGCTGGACCAAGTGCCCTGTGACTGGGACGAGTCTGTGAGCTCGGAGAGGGAATGGGAGGCGCTGGGTATGAAGTCAGGGATGGAGAGGGGTTCGCACAAGGGGTCGATGGTCTCCATGTCCATCTCTGCAAAGGGCTCCGCCGAGGAAGGCGGATCGTCCTGGGGAGAGGACTCTGTGGCGATGGGGGGACACTTGAAGAGCCTGCGGGTGGACTCTTCCTCTGCGGCGGAGCTGTCGTCGTCGTCTGAGCAGGTGGCACTCTCGGGGACGCTCTTTGTGCCACCTCTGAGGATCCTGCAAGCGCGTTTCTGGCGGGTGGGGCCGATATGAGATGCGGTGGAGGAGGGGAGCTGATCGTCTGTGGCGGCACGAAGGGGGAGGTGGTCCCGCTTCTTCTTTGGGGCGTTTCGGGGTTTGTAGCCGGCAGCCTGGTATAGCTCGGGGAAGGCGTTGCGAAAGCGGTCGCGGAGGTCAGTGGAGCGACGGTTCTGGTCCTGAAAGATGGGGTCCTTGACGATGGTGGCCCAGACGGTGCCGTGCTTCTCGTAGCCAGCCTTGAGTGCGCGGTCCTCCTCTTCTGTGAACGGACGACGCTTCTTGGAGCGGGTCTTTTCGAAGATGGAGCGACCGTCTGGGAGGGTTGAGCGGACCTTGCTGGAGAGATGGGTCTTGGCGTTGGGGTAGTGCTCCTTGTACGCGTCGGGAAAGTACGTGCGGAATCTGAACAAGAGCAGGTTGAGGGACGATGACGAGACCACGGGAGGGGTACGAACCTATCCTTGAGGTCTACCGGTGAGCGGTTGTCAAACTTGAGACGGGGGTCTTTGAGGATGGCCTTCCAGTTGCCGACGCCCCACTGAGAGAACTGTGTTAGATGATGAGCGTATACTTGAATACAAACGTACGGTGTTACATCCGTCTACGAGCATCTGAGTCTCCTCCTCTGACCACTTTTTGCGCTGCTTCTTCTGTACGATGAAGCTGTGGTCGTTATTATTGCGCTTGACTTGTTTGCGGTCGTGCATGTCGTCGCGAAAGTTCCAAGCTGGTACGAGACGGGGAGAGTCAAAAGATAGACGACGACGGTGCTCTGACATGTTTTTTGAAGAAGAGCACAAACGAAATGAATGTTTTTATAGTCACAGCCACTAGTAACTTAACTACAACTGAATTCGGTCTTCCACACGTCCGAGCCGTTCGATCCAAACACCCAGCCGACCTGCCAGCTCGCCAATCTGCGCCCGTGACAGCACACGCGGCTGCACCCATGTTATGTGTGCTTTTTCGTCCACCTGGTCGAGCGTACCTCGAATCAACTTGAGGCTGCACGCGTCTGATTATCAGCAACACGCCCCCCTTCCATATCCCATTGTGCCTGCTCACCTCAGCGCCTTCATGATCAAATGTTCCACCTCATCTATCGCAAGTCGCGTCTCCTCGGCAATCGTCTTGAACGTCATCGTCCGGTCATTGGCACTCCGTTTAAACACTGACTCGATCAGCGCCATGAGACAGATCTTTTGTCGTAAAAATGGATAGTTTTGTTCCAGGATCGGCTGAAATCACAGATCCCTCAGCTCTTTTCGTCTCGAGACGGCTCTCCGCACCCATCACGCACCTCCTGCGGAAAAAGCGGCGCAAGCGCTTCGAATTTGCCAATGTTCCCTTCGTTGAATGTGAACAGCAACTTCTTGATCCAATCATACTGCGTGTTGTCCAGCGCATCCAATATCGGATGTATCAGCTACATACCATCAGTATCGCCCAATTCTCTCCCTTTTGAAATGCTATACGTACCAGCTCCCCAAAGTTGTAGATACTCTCCCCCAGAAATGCCGATATGCCAAGGTCGTGCGCACGCAGCAAACGTTCCTCTGCCGTGAGGTCCGTCCCAACATCAACGCATGCCAGATACAGCAACGAATGCTTGTAATACGGTGCATATTCCGCCTTTGCCTACGTTGGCGATCGCGTCAGCCTCGTCATCCGTCGTCACGTCTTGGCATCACCTTGTAGTAGTCCGCGGCGACGTGATAATACGATGCGTTCACTGCACTATCCACGCCCTCGAGTTGATCCAGCGTCTTCCAAGCTGCGTCCATGTCCTTCTTCGTGCCTTCCAGATCACCGTATACCAGTTTGGCATGTGCGATATTGGCCAGCAACAGGACATATGCCTCCTTGGACTTATCGGCGTCGATCCGTGAAAGCAGTGCAGTCAGGAATCCGAGCTGTGCCTGTGGATCTGTGCGGGCGCACGGGATAAAATCTTCTGTGACGGAAAGAACCGACAGGGAATGGAACATACTTGTAATCTCCTTGGACATGCGCGTGCCGAGCTCCACGAGCTTCTGTTGGTTCAATTTGGACTCAAAGTCCCTTACGAACTGCTGGAAGACGACTACGCGACATGGCTTCGATAGCGGGTGATCGAAGAACTCGAAGAGCTTGAGCGTCAGCTGGTGCCACAGCCTGTCGCACGGAATGAGTGCGGTCCGGAAAGGTCGATACGGGTGTCCTACTTTCGAGAGTAGAGGTTCTTGAATGCCTCGAAATAGGGATGTAGACCCGCGGGGGTCGACGAGAGTGCCTTGGCGATGAACTCGTCGAGCACGAGTTTCGGTGGTGGTAAAGAAAAGTCTTGTACGGGTGGTGGCATGTCCACTGGCAGAGGTCTAATGGGATTAGGACGAGTAGTTGTGACAAAAAGTCGGACGTACCGGGACGCGTATGCGTAGAGGAGTGTCGCGATTGTTTGACCGTATTTTGCAACGGCCTTGATAAATAACACAACCAAACTGACGCTTTCCCAGATCAACCGGCGTGCAGGCATGGCGGGGCAGAGAGGTGACAGTGCGCAGTTCCGTTCAAGTTTCGGTGCAAGTCTGGGCCGTGACTGCCAGCTGGAGCGAACCTAAACCAGTGCCAAGATATATTTATTGACTGGCATGCAGCAGTTGGCCCGTGCTAGCTATTCTCGACGTGCTTCCAATTAATTGGCATCTGGTCACATGATCATATGTGCCCCCCCTGTGGCGGTTAAGTGGACCTCGCCTTTGCGTGCAAGCGAATAATGACTGGAAACACAAATACTCACCACTTCTCTTCTGTACCTCCAACATGTCTTTCCCCCCCTCCTGCGACCCTGAAATACCGGTAAGTCTACCACGCCCGCACTCGCTCACTTTTCTAAGTCATCCTATAGCCCTCGATATCCAACCTCTTCCACACAAACTCTGTTCCATCTCTCGAGGACACGCACCACATCCATCAGCTGATCGAAAAGCGCAAGGAAACTGTAGCCGCCTTCACCGCAGACATCGAACACGCTCGTGCCCAAGTCCGCCGTCTCGAGCAGCAGCGTAATGATGTACAAGGAGTCGTCCAAGAGCTCGAAGCACTCTTATCTCCCATTCGCCGCATGCCTACGGACATCATAACAAATGTCTTTGAACAGTGCGTCTGGGACGACACCACCTCCCTGCACCCCAACCCGCTCGCCGCACCACTAGTGCTCGCACAGGTCTGCCGCTCTTGGCGCGACCTCCTCTTCTCACTTCCCTGTATCTGGACCGCATTGCAACTCGACTTGCCTTCAAACACCAAAGATTGGGAGGCACTCGTCCAATCTAAGAGTCTAACCATGCACGTCTGGTTTTCCCGCTCAAAAGCTCTCCCGATTTCCCTCTCTCTCAGTCACCCCAAAGGCTCCTCAATTCCCTGGCATGCTCTCATGCATCTCGATACAGAGATACTCAGCCTCAGTTGTCGCCTCAAAGACCTGTCCTTGCATTTCTCACCACGATCCCTCAGCTCTCTCTTGACATTCACCCAGAGTCCGCTTCCACAACTCGAACACCTGGACCTGCAAAACACCAACACCCTTCCCACCAGCGAAAATCCACCCCCTATCGCACTGCACTCGGCCCCTATGCTCAAAAGCCTCAGCCTTTCCTGGTGCGCCATCGACCTCCGAAAATTCCACATCCCATGGGTCCAGCTTCAGCATCTCAATCTCAACCATGACGCCAGCGCTTTCTGGAACCCCGTACATAGCGATTATCTCCAAACCCTAGCACTCTGTCCCAATCTGACCACCCTCTCCCTCGGTATCGGCTCCCTGATCAGTGACACCTCTGATCCGACGTCGACGAATCCCATCGAGCCCGTGACCCTACCCCACGTGCACACCTTAAAAACGAACATATACCTCCAAACGACGTACCTTGCTCACCTATTCGACGCCCTCCGCATGCCCCGGCTCCGTCATTTTGAAATAAAGAACGTGAGCCTCGCACTCGGCAGTTTCATGGGACATACAGAGTGTCTACCGCTCTTGGCGCGATGTGCGGACACGCTGGAGAGCGTGTCGCTTACCCGGGTTGATATACCCGACGGACCGGTGTTGTCGTGCCTGGAACAGCTCGATCACTTGCGGACGTTGGCGTTCATGCCGGGTGTTCTTCGGCTCAATCATGGGTTGATCTCGGCGCTTGCGTGCGACGATGACGAAGCGGAAGACGCGAATGGTGACGGGCTAAGAGATCAGGAGCTGCATGCAGACGGGAACGCGCGCGGCGCCACAGGTGAACCCGAACCCACCGGCGGACGCAGTCAGAAACCGATCTGTCCAGCGCTCGAATCGCTCCATCTGAGATGTTCATCCATAGTCTCGGTCGACACCATCGAGCGCATGGTAGCGTCGCGCCGCCGGACAGAGCCCCAGCTGAAGCAGTTGACGCTGCAGCTCGTGACGTTCGAGTACGGGCTGGACACGCGGGACGAGAGGATCAAGGAGGTACAGGCCAGGCTGAGGCCGTACGTCGAAGATGGACTGGAGCTCGTGCTGTCCAAGTCGACCAGCTCCAACTGTGGCTCCACACTAGGTTAGCCGCCAGGGTTGAGTGCGCAAACATCGATCGTTTGTCGCTCCGCCCGGCCAATCGCTTTTCATGATTTTGTAATCCGCAAGTTGTGCTACCATTCTGTAATCTGACGACGACCCATGCATATGTACGTTACTAAGTATATTTTGATTGCATTTCTGTATAATTGTATTCCAACCTGACGAAAGCATCCACCATGCTTTTCTGGCGCGCGTCGAAAGGCTGACCAGTCAG
>JBBPOS010000290.1:0-36806 GCA_038091575.1 Leccinum subgranulosum
TCGAATCTTCCTGAAGAACACCGCTTCCACCTCGTGGACAAGTTGGTGGGATCTGCTCTGGAAAGCAAGGAGGCGGACGCCGTTCTCGTTTCGGAATTCTTTGCCCAGGCATCATCCAAAGGCCAATGTTCGTTTGAGGTGTTTGAAGCAGGCTTTATGCCGATGGCGGAATTACTGGACGATATTGCTATTGACGCTCCGAACGCATTCAAGTTTATGGCAATCATGCTGAAGGGGGCAGGTTTCGACAGGGACGAGGAAAGGCTGGCCCAGATTGTCGGTAAATCGATGGACGGTGACAAGTTACTCCAGCTTGTGTCATCGTGACGATCACGCTTTATTACTGCACGCATTTTTCACGCATTCGCATACTTTTTCTCTCTCTTATTGGGCCTCGCGCGGTTGCGGTCTGCTTCTTTCGTCCTCTTCGTCTTTTTTTTTCGTTTATTATCATTTGCAAGTGACCTGGCTTCGTCCTCTGACATTGTTCGCGTGTTCTGCATGTTCTGCATTAATTTCTGTCTTCGCATGGTCTTCCTTCTGTTTGTCTCCTTTTACCCTACACCCTACAGCATAGGCTACAGCCGACAGTACACCAGGTACTCTGCGAGCAATGCACTCAGACGACGAACTATTTGGGGTGATCATGATCCGGTGCTCCGATGCCAAGAGCCAAGACTAACTTTTGAGTGACTAGTAAATATTTAGTCCAGAGGTGACCCCATGTACATTCTTCAAATCCTCATCCCACCACAACACCCGACACGAACACAACGTGGGCCAGTCTTTCGGCGTCCGGTGAGATGACCGGCTCGAGTGCCAATCCAGGTTTGTGGACGACCCTGCGAAGAAACCTCAATTTCTTTCGCATACATCTACTCTTCTTGTGCGTGCACCCGGACAGCCGTGTCATCCCCCTATTCACTTAATCGCCTATAGCACGTTCACGCCCCTGATTTGCTCCATCATATTATATGCCTCCAACGGAAGATATCCTATCAAGTACATCGATGCGCTCTTCAACTCGGTCAGCGCTGTGACCGTCTGCGGTCTTGGGACGGTGAACCTGAGCCAGTTGACACCCTGGCAACAAGTCCTGTTGTTCATCCAGATGTGCGTAGGAAGCCCGGTAAGTAATATCCATAATGTCAACAAGGAAAAGGCAGTGCGAAACGTGGTGTCGTCATGCTAGGTCGTCGTCTCGTGGTTCATGGTGTACATCCGAAGGTTAGTTCCGATGGCTTGAAGTTGCACATTTTCTTGACTCCCTCCATGCCTCTTCATGCAGACACTTTTTTGCGAAAAAGTTCCAGTACATTCTTCTCGCCAAGGCTGCCCGGCAAGGAGCTGCGCACAAGTCGCCACCTGGAAAGTCTCTTGATGTGGCAAATGCGACCGGACCGAGGCGCCATTTCGGGTGGCGTGTAACGTCACTTATCCGTCGCCGGACCGGGTTGAGTCCGGTGTCGGAAGTGAGCTCGACTCAAGAGTCGTCCACGCCCAGAGAGGAGAATAACAACAAGAAAGTCAGGACGGACATGATCCGCAGGATGGACGAACCCCCGAAACGAGTTGATCCGAATGGGTGGATCAGTGAAGGGAACAACAACCTCACGAAGCCTGACGTTGCGAGGAGTTCTCTCAGCCCTGGGGGCATTCGCCCTGCTTCTTGTCAGTCGCCTTTTCCGCTCTCAGATGATGATATGTTGATGTCCCGATAGCCAGCTTGGGCAAGCTCGATACGAGCATACCCCTCACGAGTTCGCCACCGTCGTCTCCCACTGCTGTTGGAATGCCCCGCACGACCACTATCGAGTTTGCTCCGACCGTTGCTCGTCACTATGTACCACTGGGTACGGTTCCAAGCAAACAGAGCACGGGCGCACGAGACCCGTCTGTCGACGAGCGCCTCAGAAGACAAATATCGCGTGACACCTCGCATTCTCGCAGATACCCCGTGGTAGGTGCACGGTCGCAAATATCATTGACGCGGAACCCCTCGCACGCATCACAGTCTGTTATTGATCCGACGGGGGACCATTCGCATTCAGAGGCTCGCCACTCTGGTTTTGGCGGATTTCCGATGCCGCACAAAGTGCTCGGTACCCTTTTCAAGCATTCGTTCCCTCGGGCAGCGAATCGTCTTCGAAAGACTTTGACTGTCCCGGCCACGACGACTCTCTCGGGTGGAGAACTGGGGAGGACAGCATCCATCTCTGGAGCCACTGGAAACCTACCCGAGGGTGCCAAGCCGGTTTCGTATATCTCTTTCGACGCGATTGTGGGACGCAATTCAGCCTTCTATATGCTTACCAACGAACAATTGGAGGAAGTGGGTGGAATAGAGTATCGTGGGTTGAATGCGCTATTGTGGTTGGTTGCGCTGGTGAGTATAATCTCGATGGTGCACGCGTCCTATCGACCGACCTGTGCGGAAATAGTACCACTTTGGATCTCAACTCGTCGCGTTCGTTGTCATTGCTCCTTACATGGCCATGCCGAGGTGGGCCAGTGATTTTGTTCCTCCTGCGTTGATTCGACCAGTGTCGACCCCGTGGTAAAATTTGGTTCCCAACTCCTGATGTACCTGCTAATGTTCGACCCCACAGGTTTTCCCTCTTCCAGGTCGTTTCGACGTACACTAATACTGGGTTATCCCTTGTGGATCAGTCCATGGTCCCTTTTCAGACTGCCTATCCGATGATATTCTTCATGGTCTTCTTGATCTTGGCTGGAAACACTGCTTTTGTGAGTCCCCTCTTACGTTCGGGTTCGAAGAAACGATCAAGTTATAACCTTGACCCCTTTCAAGCCTATCTTGTAAGTGATCGTCCCTCTGTATGCATCTCTGCAATAACACTTTATGTTCAGTTTACGATTTATGATGTGAGCATGCTCTCTTCTCTTTCCGTTGTATCATTTCAATGGTCGATCTAGCTGGACTATTGCAAAGTTGATACCCACCCGATCTCGTCTCTACGAGACGTTGCATTTTCTCCTCGACCATCCACGACGTTGCTTTGTGTATCTATTCCCGGCTCATCAAACATGGTTTCTCCTTTTCGTTCTGATATTGCTAAAGTGATTGATTATGTTGTCTCTGCATGCGAGGTCGGCTGATTTGACTCGACGCGTCTTAGCTCGATCGACTTTTTCTGTTTCATGGTTCTCGATATTGGGAATGCAGTAATTGAGGCGATTCCGTTGGGAACTCGATTCGCAATTGGAGTACTGCAGTCTACTGACGTCCGTGCTTCGGGGTTCTCCCTCGTTCCAGTTGCTGCATTGGCTCCAGCCGTTAAGTGCGTCTGCTTGGTTTATTCCCTATGATCGTCTGCTTATCGTTTACCAGGGTAATGTATGTGATCATGATGTACATCAGCGTATGTACGCATATTGTTTTTCATCGTACTTTGAAGGTTACTGACACGGTGTGGCTTCCCAAGACCCTATAGCAATGAGGTGGGTTGTGTGGTTCTCGGTACACGGAGGTTGCTAAGGTGCATGTGCAGCGTACGTTCCACGAACGTGTATGAAGACCAATCGCTTGGGATATTCCACGCGGACGACGAGTTATCCGCGGCGGAGCGTGCATTCAACAATACTGATGGGTCACGAATGATCATGTGGGGTCACTATCTGGCTATGCATGCACGTCACCAGCTTTCCTTTGGTGCGTCGTCGTTTGTTCCTCGCGTCATACCCTTTTGACATTTCCGTCAAAGACATGTGGTGGCTAGCGTTAGCCCTTTTCCTCGTCTGCATTATAGAGGTTTGGGATGTATGATTCCTTGTGTCCTCGTGTCCTGAACCACTTCATCGTTAGAAAGATAACTTGACCAATACGGAGATTCAAGGCTGGTTTAACATATTCTCGATTCGTACGTGAAGAATTGCTCCTATTAAGACCACCGACTAAGGTTCTACTTATTTACCAGTCTTTGAAATAGTTTCAGGGTATGGATCTGTCGGGCTCAGCCTCGGTATTCCAAACGTACGTGGTATTGTGAGTCTAGGACATGATCGTTGTCTCATTCGTGGATTCAGCAAAACTATTCTCTTTCTGGGGCATTCCGACCCTTGTCGAAGCTGATTCTCTGTCTCGTCATGATACGCGGTCGCCATCGTGGTCTGCCCGTGGCAATCGACAGAGCCGTCGTGCTTCCTTTCGAGTTTGAAAAGGGGTTAGACGATCCGGATCCGCCGCTGAGAGCAGATGAGCGGCGATCCAGTAGGCATAGTGTGGGCGCTGCGTCTAGTCCTGTCGGGGAATTTGCGGACGACGCTGAAGATGGGCAAGCGAGTGCGGAGATGGAGCGGCTCGGAGGAGATAAAGAGGAAGCTGGTGATGCGGAGTACGGGAGCACGGCGGGAGCTGGGCGCTGAGCGCTGCTGGGAGCAGGAGAGGTTTTCATTCGAGAATATTGCATGGACCAGCCTACTCTAAATTGTCTTGGAGGGTGGTCGGGACGTCCTTGATATCTATTTCTTGGAGAATGGACTTGCACAGATGGCCTCATCGGGTTCGGCGAGAAGTCGAGAACATATCGTAAACTTGGAAAACGCATTAGAAGGAACGACTGTCTTCCTGCGTAAGGGTCTGCCTATAGGGAATCGGCGGCCAAGCCTGGCAGAATCCGGTCGGAGACTTATGCCGTAGCTCAATGGCGTACTATTACCAATTTGAATCGAGAGACATGTTTCCTCCATCATCACTACCAGCCGGACGCCAGCGCACCAGCGGTGGCACGACCGCAGATGCGGACGGTGCTGTTCGCCAAACCGATACAGATGCCGCCCTCGCAAGACTCTCTGCGATGAAGAAGGGTTACATCGAAGATCCATTCATCACGCATCTCGTTCCTCGCGCCCAATTCCAACCTGCTCGTCCTCCTTTGATCAACATTGGAACGTACGTGCGTTCCAAGTCCATCGATGGGCTCGTCGACCAGTGGCTGGATCTTTGTGAACGTCAGGCCACGACATGTCAGATCGTGAGCTTAGGAGCTGGAAGCGATACCAGGTTTTGGCGCATAAGCGTGCGTGCTTTGTTCTCGACGTCGCTTCCCGTTCGTCATGATGTGACTCTCGCCGGTTAGACTGGGCCTCGCTCGCATGCCTTGGCGTCCTACCTTGAGCTTGATTTTCCCGATGTCACTACCAAGAAGGCGATGGCTATCCGCAAAAGCAAAGAGCTCAGCGCAATCCTGGAGAACGTTAGTATCGGTAAGTGTTTCTGATTTGAGTCAACTCCGGACGTCCTTGTCTGAAAAAAATAGCATCCGGTGGAACTGCGCTCCATTCGAACAAATACCACTTGCTTCCCTGCGATCTGCGTCAATCGCCGTCCAGTTCGCTAGCACCGCTGCTCGATGGGCTGCTATCCCCATCTCTCCCTACCCTCTTACTTTTCGAATGTGTGTTGGTTTACATGGCGCCCGAGTCGTCCTCTGCCCTCGTCGACTGGTTCGTGAATCACTTTGCCTCCGCACAACATGGGAGCATTCTCGGAGCCATCGTCTATGAGATGTTCGGTCTCCAGGACGCTTTTGGTCGAGTCATGTTGAATAACTTGCAGGTATTCCTGTCTCATTTCCCTCGTTGCATTCGTCTCTCAATTGCAAATGTAGTCAAGGAACGTGTCCTTACCGGGCGCGACCCCGTACCCTACGGTCGATTCGTTGCCCAACCGTTTCACTCGACACGGATTCACGGTCTCCCGTGCACTGACATTGAGCGAGGTGCGTGAGAAGTACATCAGTCCTTCCGAGCAAGAGCGGTGAGTCACTTGTTCACTCGCGTCGGCGGAGGTGGGTTCGTCCCGACATCTCTTGGCATTCATAGGATATCCCACCTCGAGCTTCTCGACGAAGTCGAAGAGCTGAACCTCGTGCTCAGCCACTATGCCATCACTTGGGGTGCAAAGTCCTTCATGTCCTCGGGGAACGCGGATCATTGGCAATGTTGGGGACTAGAAGTCTAGGCGCATCTTATCGTCCACGTGAGGAGATTGTCGTGTGAGCTTCTTGATGGTGGTTTCGATTAGTCTCGAGCGACCCAAGGCTGAGGAAGTATCGTCCGCGTCGTCCGCGTCGTTGCACAACGCTATATTTGGCGTAGACGTGGCGAAGTATAGTGAATCATATCGGACTGACTCACAGCTTCTGCTAGAACTTTCTCATTAGGACACCCAGCCACGCTGTGGCTGAGAACAAAGTTTTTTTCCATGCTACCTCTGGAAATTGTGGGCTGCCCCACGACGCAACAACCTCGCTTTCGTGATTTCCTTGTTTCTCATCTTTCGGGACGAGATGACATGAGACAGACATATGAACCGCGTCCTTGTAATGGACATATGATGCGCCGCACGATCATGGGCAAATGGCTACGTAGCCGACTTCTGCTAACTGTAATCGAACCAATCGCACGTTAAAAATCACACACCATACTAAGGAATCACGGCGTATGGCATGTGCAACCGCGCAACATATTGTCTTGACGTTAACCGCTTGACCTCGTGTTCACTTCCGGTGTGTGGGGCCGCCGTACATACGAGAGCCGCGAATGTGTGCGTTTTTAGCGAAAGAGGGAAAATAAGGGTCCTTCCAAACAAAGCCGGCGCAGAACATAGGCCAAAAAGCGCTTTGCAGGAAGTGCGAAACCGATGTCATGGCATGCTTGCTCCGCTTATCTATCTAGAGCTTGCATCCCTGACTGCCACATGTATTATGGTATGGGAGGAGCTGTGTCGAGATAATATCCGTGTCTTAAAGAGAAATTGGTTATGCGGTCTACAAAGACAAGCTAGTACATAGGTATTACAGTGTAAAAAATATGGAGGTTTGGACAACGTGATCCGAGACGGAAATAACTGAATCCTTTTTTACAGTTTGGTCTTGAACTGAGTAAGAGCCAGAGGTTGGTCTGAGTAATATTTAAAAAAAAGTCAGGACCCGAAAAGTGGAATGAGCAGCCGACGAAGGACGTACATGTTGCGTTATACAAGTTGTCAGCCGGCGTCAACCCTACGCGTGCGTGAATGCCACTTGCGTCAACCAAGTCTGGGGTCAGTTCATCGATGGTGCGGGCACCGATGAGGCGCATGCCCATTTGAAGTTCGTCCTAAAAACAACGAGTTTTAGTGGTACGACTCTCGACACAATATGACATGGGGCCCAGGTCGTCGTCGTCGTCGTCACATCTCAGGCATGAACATCCGATGACGTCCGTCGCCACTGAAGACTCATTAGTACGTACCCTGAATATTTGAATAGCCTTTTCGACACCAGCTTCTCCATATGCGCAGAACGAATATAGGAAAGCGCGTCCTACACCGACGGCTTTAGCACCGAGCGCGATCGCCTTGAGAACGTCGGATGCACGTCGGATACCACCATCAACGAAGACCTCGAATTTAGGGTTAGGCCAAGGACCGCGAGTCTTTAATGCTTCCACGACTTCGATCAAGTTCTCGATACCAGAACGAGACGTGTCGAGTTGGCGACCGCCATGGTTGGAGAGGACGATACCGGCAACGCCGTAGTCATATGCCTTTAGCGCATCTTCCGGAGTGGCAACGCCCTTCAATACGATAGGTACTTCGGGACTTATTAGCAATCCGAGAGGCGATCAATAGAACACGAGAAGGCGTACTGTTGGTTATACTTTGGAACCAAGGAATATCTTTCCATGACAACGAAGGGTCAATGAATGACTGTCGGCAAGTTTAATTGAAGGAACACGTGAGCCGAGTGCGCAAAGCTTACTGAGATGGCGCGGGCGACACCTTCGTCTTTCTTGACGCCGGATTGGTTTGCTTGGACTTTGGCAACGCCAGATTCGTCGACGAACTTCATGCGCATATCTTTCTCGCGGCGGCCGAGCTGGGGGGCATCGACGGTGATGAAGAGGCCCTTGACACCACGCTTTTCCGCATGTTGCACATATTTCCGCGTGATCTCTCGGTCACTGTTGACGTACAGCTGGAGGAACAAAACTTGCCCAGGGACAGCAGCATCGACTATCTCGTCGAAAGAACAAGAGGCGAGGGTAGCGACCTAAATTACAGTGGATTAATTCAATGTACGAATTAAACGCGTTACGGTGCTCACCATCTGAATAACATCATGTTTTCCGGCGGCGCGTGTCAAGTTGAGTTCACCGTCTGGATGACCAAGTTTGCCGAGTGCGGTTGCAGACTATGACCCCCTTCAAAAACTATTTTGCGGAGTTCTCGGAAAGGGAACGTACGATGTAAACGGGAAGTGACGACTTTTGCCCCAGAATTGTGGTTGACCAATCAACTTTGCTGACATCCCGGAGAACTCGCGGCCGGAACCAGATCCTGTAAGTCAAGTATAAACACCGAGCCCGTGAAGAATGGAAGAGTTTCGGACCTTTGGTAGGCAGCGCGGTTTTCCCGTATGGTGATCTCATCATCTGCAGCCGAGGAGTAGTAGGCCCATGCCTTGGGAGGGAGTATTGTCTTGGCAACTACCTAAACAGGGGCGTAAGATTGTTGCTCAGAATGTACAACACCTTGTACTGTACCTCAAAGTCGTGCAAGTTCACGATTTCATCGAGTGATGGACGAAGAGCCAGCAACTCTTCGTGTTTGATCTGTTCCGCAGTCAGTTGCTTCTCCTTAACGACAGTGTTAGGATCAACAGCGCCAAGACTGAAGTTCAATAATAAGTATACGATCGCCGGTTATTATTGCACGAGTTACTCACTGCTTCTCTTTGGGCAGATGCGTAGTAATCACGTCAGGGGGGTGAATCGGATCATACCCCTCACTGTATGACGATAATTGAGGTTTCATATAGATACACGAGGCGCTTGCTTACCTGGCGTCTTGTCCGGCGTACTTCAGGAGAATTCTACTACCACCGGGATGTTCTGTATTCGCAATGAAGATAAGCGATATTTTGAGATTATGGCTATTTTGTACCTGGCAGAAATTCTGTAATGTCATAGACATTGCCTGTCCAATGGATTAATCTAGATGGCAGTGTTCACAACCTGGCGAGAGCGTACCGTGAACGATGATCCAGCAACTCGAGGCAGTTGAGTGCTCAGCGACGGATTCGGAGGAGATGTAAGACATTGCTATCGGATCCGAGAGATACAAGGAGGGAATCACTGTGGAGGGACATCGAAATTTCAGTGGTTTTTGAATTGTTGTACACGGAACCGCGGAGACCGCAGATAGAACCATTAGCGATCATCTCCATCCAACACATGTTCAAACCTGCAGACGATGGGATATTTTTGGAGGTGAAGGCAAGCCATTTTTCGGAGTTAGACCGGGCCTTTCAGCAGGTGGTGTTGCCTGCGAACGCCTACCGTTCCATCAGGCCGACATCTCCGCCGTTTTCCCCGGGCGGCTGAAATGACAGATGGGAAAACTATATGTAGGTGCATCGTGTCGGGAAGAACAAGAAACATTAACGCCCGCTTGTTCTCCGGATACAAGTGCACAAGCATCGAATGACCTGCGTCCACTCTAACTCCACGATTAGATGTCACGGTCCTGTGTAAGAAATGCCCAAAAAGGAGAAGGTTGCTCCTACCAGCAGTCACACGTATGGTGTACCGTAGTGGAGATTGCTTGTCCTTGGCTGACACCATCTCTACGCTGAACATGATTCGTGGAGACAAGGAATTTCTTGAGAAGGCAGGTGTTTGGCTCACCGCAGGCTCAAAATTACCGCATTTCAGCCGTCTGCCATGACTACTGAAACCCACGGAGATATTCCCGAAGGCAAATGGGTCCTTGGGATGTCAAGGGCAACGCCAAGTATGATGGAACCGCAGACAATCTAAAGACAGAAAACTCGAAGAAATAGCATGAGTCTGGTGACACTGTGAAGATACCGATACCGTGACTATACTCTTCGGGCGGCCGACCCTGTGATTAGTGGCCCGGGTCTCTTTAGATCCACTCCATCGTATCATGTTGCTTAGGTTCGCAATCTCAGGATCCGATGCGGTCCCGTATGATGAAAATAGCGAATCCTAACAGCCTCAGCTCAGTGTCCGCAGGCTGCAAGCTCACGGGCACACTGGGAAACTGTCCGCATCGATGCTGCGTTCTTACACTTGGGCCACACTGGCAGGGTCACCCACCGAAGTGAATATTTTGAGTTCTTGAATTGATGAGGGGGTTATCACACCCATAACAATATTGACGTGTCAAACTTTGAATGCTTAGCGCAGCAATCGTGCTCAAAGTTCCCAAATTTACCAAATCCACCACAGCTGAGATTCCAAAATCGGCGACAGTTTGTTCAAATATTCACCTGAACAGTACTAGTGATAGGCTCTTTTCTCCAGTTGATCCCTCCTTAAAAACTCCGTGAATCTTGTTGCCACCAGCATCATCATGCTGTGTGGTATGTATTCTAAATTCCGACTCGGACGCGGGCAAGTATCCGGAATCGGCCGCGGTCACATATTGAGCGCTGAGCTTACATAAAAGCTTGGTGATCTATAAATATTTTACTTGGTTCGCTCGGCGTCATGCGTGCAGACTGCTGTATTTCCGTTCTACAGCCGTAAATAGAGGCTTCAAGGAGCAAACAGTGGCCAGTAAGTGCCTTCATGAATGAAAAATAGTGCCGCCTAAACCTTTCGCATACCTAATGTCCAGGTGAACCGGATGGGTGTTACAATGCCGTCATTCGGAGATGGTATTACTTCCACACAACATATGTACACCAGGTTGCGGTAATCAAGCTGACCACTAATATTTGGCATTTATGATAATTGATATCGAGACCCTGAATTTACTACATGATGAGGCGGAAGTTAAACCCGGTTGGTTCTTGAACACGACCTCAATCTGGCAACGAAAAAGTCCGGTGATCTTGTCAAGGTTTCATCCATAATGATCCATTTGGTAGTTTTTTTTGACCTTCTAATTATATTACCTTGCTCTCTTTCATCGGTTTGCTGTTGACGGTCCGCCTTTCCCCGCGGTGTAGGTATGAACTTGGCGTGCGGCAGCTAACCGCCGCCGATATGGCTCTCCGAAAAGGTTTAGCGCGGCACAACGTAACAAGGACCTGACCCTTTCGAGCCATTCATGCCATTCCGGTGAGTGGAAAAATTATCCGAATGCGACCCTACGCATGTATAAAACGTGGTTGGTCCTGGCCGAACCAGACACGTCTTTCCCTCTTAATCACCTTTGTGTATACTGACCACTCCCTCTACGTCACACCCCCACTACCATGCCTGGACTCGACTTCTACAAGACCGAATCGCATGGCACTACCGCTGTAACAGTGCCAGTGACCCCCGTTGAGGAAACTCGCCGTGCTTCTGCTGCTGTGACGCCTTCTCCGGAATCCCCATTGAAGGCTAGGGCCTACTATAATGCTCGTCTGGACCCGAAGAATTTTTTGGAGGGCCCTTTGTCGTGGGATCCCGCTACCCGTCTTCGTCAGATGCTCGCCCGTCCGGGTATTGTGGTACGTACAAGTGTTTGCTTCGTCAACGATTTTTTCAATCTGATCGAGATCGTCAGGTTGCACCTGGCATTTGCGACGGTATCAGTGCCCGTTGTGCGCTTGAGGCAGGCTTCGACTGTATGTACCAAAGCGGAGCTGCTACCACAGCTTCGCGTCTAGGCCAGCCCGACCTCGCCATTGCGACATTGAACGATTTCGTTCAGAGCGCGCAAATGGTCTGCGGTCTGAGCCCCACAACCCCTGTTATTGCCGACGCCGATACTGGGTGAGTAATTCCATCTCATCGGTCGTCTCGTCATTTCTTGATTTGTGTTGCTTGGGGCAGCTTCGGAGGCACCGCTATGGTTGCCCGCACCGTATATCAATACGCTCGTGCTGGTGTAGCTGCCATGCACATTGAAGATCAAGTACAGACTAAGCGCTGCGGCCACTTGATGGGGAAGCAGGTTGTCTCGCGTGCAGAGTTTGTCACTCGCATCCGCGCTGCGGTTATTGCTCGTGATTCTATTCCTGGCAACTCCAACTTTGTGAGTGATCATAAATCAAAGGTATCGATTTGATTGTCTCACGTCAACTGGTAGATTATCATTGGCCGCACTGATTCCGCTCAAGTTCTCGGCATGGACGAAGCTATCACACGTTTGAAGCTTGCGGCCGATGCCGGTGCCGATGTCTGCTTTATCGAGGGTGTTAAGAGCGCCGAACTCCTCTCTTCAACGGTGAAGGCATTGGCACCTAAACCCGTTCTCGTGAACGTCATCTCTGGTGGTCTTACACCCTCGTTCACTTGTAAAGAGGCTGAGGACATGGGAGCAAAGATCATCAGTGAGTTCACTCGTTGAAATTTAATTTGCGGTCTGACGTGTTTTCAGTCTTTTCGCTGGTTTCCTGCGTTGCTGCAGTGCACGGTATTCGTGCAGCTATGCAATCTCTGAAGAAAACCGGCACTGATTTCCACTCCGCGCAAGGGATGGATCCGAGAGCATTTTTTGAAGTCATGGGTGGGTTGCAGCATAACAATCCGAATGCCGATGCTGATGATAATCTTAGGTCTCAACGATATTGTCAGTCTCGACACGCGTGCGGGCGGAAATGCGTTCGATGCTGTTTAAGCTCGACCATTATTTAAGTCTTGGTCTTTCCTCACTCTCCTTTTGATCACTTTAATCATGCTGTGTAGCACATAGTCATCAGCATTGCATATGTGCATCTCGTACTCACTACGGTCACTCCTTTTAGATTTACTTTTTTTTTATCTTTTATTTCTTATCTCTTAATTTCTTCATGGATAAAGGTTGTCATCGGAATTCACTTGTACGAGTAGCAGTAGGAGAACCCCATTATCAATCTAGTGCTTAGAACTGAATTGTCGATCTGCCCCGAAATAACGAAGTTGCTTATTCTGATCTGATGAAGTAAGGCGGCGTTCCGAATCTATATCGGGAAAGGCCGTTGCTCGGAACTTTTTTTAAAACTCGGCACGCCGCATGGTCCGCTTCCGACTTCCGACGCCACTAATAGTCTAGGTTCGGGCAAAAATCGGCAGCGTGCTCTGTTTAGTCACTTCCTGCGATGGTCGCCTCCGACGGTAAGCCGCTTTCAGGCAAAGACGTTGCCTTGCACAACACCCGCGAAAGTTGTTGGATCATTGTTCACGGTGCGTTCAATTGCGGTCGACCTCCAGTGGCTGCGGCTAACGAGCGTTAAACGTTCGCGTAGGGAATGTGTACGACGTTACAGACTTTTTGGACGGTGAGAACTATCATCCATGCTATGTACTCAGGTGTCTAACCTGTCCTAGATCACCCTGGTACGTTCGAATCTATGGATTGCTTCAGTCTGTTCATCACAGTCGCGAAGGTGGGAGCAAAATCATCCTAAAGTATGCAGGAAAGGATGCGACGTAGGTTCTTGTGAAATGACTGCCTGGGAGAACACTAGCGCTGATCGCCCACACAGAAAGGAATATGAACCTATACACCCACCGGATGCTATCACCACCAACCTAAAACCAGAGAAACAGTGAGTATATCACATTAATTGATCTGGCTTCCTGTCCGCTCATAAACGATAGCCTTGGGCCTGTCGATCTTGCCACTGTGGACAAGGTCATAGAACGGATTACGGATGAGGAACGTGCCCGGCAAGCGCGCGTCGCAGCTCGACCATCTCTTTCTGAAATTCTCAACCTTCATGACTTTGAGGTCCGCAATCTAAGCTTGGGACGGATGGCCATGTCCCTTACTCTGACAAGGCTATTGCTAGGATGGTCCTGCCAGAAAAAGCGTGGGCATATTACTCCTCGGCGGCCGACGACGAGATCACAAACCGCGAAAATCACGCTGCTTTCCACCGGTAAGCCAGAATGCATTATCACTGTGGTATTCTCTAACACATCATGTAGCGTGTGGTTCCGACCTAGAGTGCTTCGGGACGTCTCGCAGGTTGACTGGTCCACAACTATCTTGGGACACAAGACGAGCATGCCCCTGTACATAGTAAGAGCAAACGTCAATGGACCTTCAATACTGCTTAGCTCTAATATCTAGACTGCCACTGCCCTGGGTAAACTTGGCCACCCAGATGGTGAGCTCAATCTGACTCGAGCCGCTGCAAAACACGGTGTTATCCAGATGGCAAGAGAACGTGTTGGCTGTATCTTCCTTGTGTTCTCATTCCGCTGCAGATCCCCACTCTTGCGTCGTGTTCGTTCGACGAGATCGTGGATACGGCAGCTCCTGGTCAAGTTCAATTTCTCCAGTTGTACGTGAACAAGGACCGCGAAGTTACCAAGCGAATCGTCCAACACGCGGAGAAGCGTGGAATCAAGGGCTTGTTCATTACCGTTGACGCACCTCAGCTTGGGCGCCGCGAGAAGGACATGAGACAGAAGTTCGAAGCCGAAGACCCATCAGAGGTGAAACAAGCTGGACAAGGCGGCGTTGATCGCTCGCAAGGCGCCGCGAGAGCTATCAGTGTGAGTACAGCATCCACTCCGCCGGATAACCATGTGATTCGATCCCTGCCATGGAGTCCTTCATCGATCCGGGGTTGAATTGGACGGACATGAAATTTTTCAAGAGCATAACTAAAAGTAAGTTCCGTGAACCTAGTCTGTCTTGGACAATATAAATCCTTCTGGTCTAGTGCCATTGGTCTTGAAAGGCGTTCAATGCTGGGAAGACGCGCTTGAGGCTTACGATACCGGGTTGGCTGGGGTTGTACTTTCAAATCACGGTGGTCGTCAATTGGAATTTGCCCGTTCTGGAATAGAGGTTCTAGTTGAAGTGGTAACCAAATTGAAAGAAAAGCGTGGCCTGAACTTCCCCAATGAGAAGTTTCAACTATTCGTTGATGGAGGCGTTCGTCGTGCCACTGACGTTATCAAGGCCGTAGCTCTCGGAGCTACAGCAGGTGAGGTGACCCAATCTTTGCTGTGTGTTTCTTGGCTACATGTGCCAATAGTTGGTGTGGGTCGCCCGTTTCTCTACGCATTCTCGTCATTCGGACAAGAGGGAGTCGAGAAAGCTCTGGAAATATTGCGTGTATGGTCGCTGTTTATGCTTCATTCATTCAATTACTCATTATCACCAGGACGAGTTTGAAATGAATATGCGACTATTGGGTGCGCGCACCATCAAAGAAGTTGTACCCCAGATGGTCGATGCCTCGAATATCCATCTGCACGCTTCCCCCATTCCGAATGATAACCTATATGACGCCAATTGTGGGTGTTGGATCACACCGTCGCTGCCTATATCTATTAAACTCTTCCATTCTACAGATGAGCGTCTTGAAGGAGCACGGATCAGGGAGATAAAGAGCAAGCTTTAGTTACCCTGGTGCGAGTATCTCGATCAATCTGTTGATATTTGTTACATTGTCTGTGCATACCAAACCTTTTCGCTCCGTCGGTGGCCGTATTTCTAGCGGTTATCTGGTCCATATCGAGAGTTGTTGGCTTCTGACCCAAGTTATGATTGCGCACGAGGATCTGACACCCTTCTCTGATCGGGTTTAGGTTGCGTCATATAGTAGTTTTCGACTGGTCGCACCCACGATGTACTCAGATCAAGAAACGCGGCTTTCTACGCCGACGCAGCCAACAAAAGGAAGCCTTGATGAGGAAAAGATCAAAACCGAAAGAACGCCAGCCTCATGTCAGCTACATTCCTTCTAGCTAAGATTGGGCGGGTTCGTGCACGAGGCTGAAATCGGCTAACTAGGCGTTTGGTAAACGCCTCGCGGGTACTAACGCGACTGTCTCCTTATATCGCTGTACGCTCTGAGCCATGTTCGGCATCGCTTATCCTGGGATAGTGGTACAAGTATGATGCGCTGGTACCCATGTGAGATTTCCCATATAATGCGTTCGGATCATATTTTTTGCCACTACTCGGCCCTGCAAGGAGACAGTAAATGACGATGCAAGAACCTCAGAAATCCATGCTGTGGGAACCAACCCTGCATCATGATTCATAACTGGCGGCCAATACGGTCTTTGGAACCTTGTCTAGTCTTTCTAGAACAACGGGATTGTGTAAAAATGGGTTGTATGTATTAGAACTTCACTGGTCCCTAAGGTAAGTCCTGGACTAGCTTGGTGGAGTAAAAGTCAATGGAGCAAGAATGACTAGTCTACTACTGGTTGCAGCCTGATTTCGAGTTCATAGTCGGTTGCACAATGGGCGGCGGCACACGACTTTTGGGCAGTCTCACTTCCCATCAAGCGTGTGGACATTCCATAAACGATGTCAATGTCCGATGCCAATAAAACGTCATAATGATAGCGAATGAGACTCTGACACATTCAAAGCAGAAAACAAGTTGGAACGGGTTATTTGGTTTCCTTCAGAGAAGCTCCTCGTGTACGTTGAAGTGACTGTGGGCAGTGTGTCGATTGATTGCACCAACGATAAGGCACGTGCAAGGCTTACCGCAATACGGTGCCGGTCCCCCGACAACTTCCAGTACCTCCCTCGCCCCACTTTACGATCCAACGACCGATGACCTCACCTCGGTCGTTCAGTGTTTCCGCAACCGTCTCCTCCGCTCCCGGTGCGCCGGCCTTTCCTGCCGCAGTGCTGTCCTCGTCGGAGGGTGGTAGTTGTATTGCCAGGGGAAGCTCCCACTTGGCGAACGGACGATTCGTCTCCACCAAAAAATCAGCGTCGTAGACGCGCGTGGTGAGTTCCTTCAGCGTCAGCGTGAGAGTGGTCATTTCGATCCCCTCGATGCCCCCGTTTTCGGCCGGGGTGAGGCGACGCAGGTCGACGACGTACGGAGCGCCGCACCAGCTGACGAGCGCTGTGGATATGCTACTGGTGGATATGGCGGTGGCCGTCAGGAAGACGCGCGCGGACATGGGGAGGGACGACTCGACGATGAACAGGAACGGGGCCATGGTGCACGTGAGTCCGAGCGTGGCCAGCGAGAATATCTTGAGGCGGCGGAAGGTCTGTGCCAAGGGTCCATGGTATGTTACGGGCTGGTTGTCCTCCCGGGGGTCCAATGTGTGTGCGCCGTCGGCGCTCTGGGACGTCAACGGTCTGGTGAATTGGGACCATTGCGGTGCGAGTCGTGGGTTGAGGGTGGCTTTTAAAACTTGTCGCCGTTGTGTCGCGAAACCTCGTACACATTGGCGGTCAACCGTGAACTTGCGCAGTGTTGTTCGTCGACATAGAAGAGTTGGCGTTGTACGGGCAGTCGAATGCATTGCTTGAACGTAGAGAGGAACCAGCCTCTTTACAAATACGGCCACGCGTCTCCCCTCGGCATGGATGCACCCGTTTACTATTCCAAAGCCGAGTTCATTGAAACGGTACTAACCACAGTCTTATTTTGTGTCGAGAGAGGTCATAGACGCGTTCAAAGGACACAGGAAACAAAGTTTCTCGACGGGCAACTATCGCTGGACCACAAAACATCATCCTCGGTGGCAAGACCATCATATCGAGCAGTGCAATCATCCGAGGGGATCTCAGGAGGACTGGTCCAGGACATGCGGTGGTCATATCCTTGGGTAGGTACTGTCTGGTCGGGGACAGCTGCATTATGAGGTATACCACCATTTATTCTGTCCCTTTGAATTCACATCCACACGACGACCATCTTCACTAGGCCGCCGTACAAAACGTACCGCGGAAATTTCAATTACTATCCGATGAAGATCGGAGACTACGTTCACATTGGAGCCAACTCCGTCGTCGAAGCAGCAACGATAGGCAACCATGTTGTCATCGGGAAGAACTGCATCATTGTGAGGTCATATGTATTCCCTGCATAGTTCTTTCTCATGGCCAGCTCTCAGGGGAAGTTCACGATCATCAAAGATTGTGCACAGGTCGCAGACAACACCGTTATCCCGCCGAACACCGTGATACCTGCCCTGTCGTTGTTCGGCGGATCACCGGGTCCGTGTCAAAGTGTATACTTTGACCAAATATTGTGGCTGACGACCCATTCAGGTCGTTTCGTGGAAGACCTTCCAGAATCCACACAGGAGATGGTGGAAGCCCAAACCAAGCAGTACTACACCCGCTTTCAGCCCCTGCCAGACCGATGATCGGTTGTGGAAATTTGTGTCTGTATCTTGTTCCACACTCTTACTGTATCTCCGTATTATATTTTTTCGCATTAACAATGCAGCTTGCTCCTAGCGAGCAATAGGCACCCTGAAGTCTCTTCCACCGTATGGCCACGATCATTGAGCATTATATTGACACCGGTCTATCATGCCGATCTTGGACTACCCTTGCTGGTCACTTCGTGGCGCTCCGCTTGCGAGCGTCCCTTTTCTCTGGGGTCCGGAGGTTCTATCTAGGTACTCAGTGAACACCCACACGCTAATGCCGTCCCTGAGGGTAGGCGCCTTCACAGCTAGGGATGGATACAAGATTATGTTCATAAATTCTGTGGCGCGTAAGTCATGATTCTACCATGTATACATGCATACATACTAGGTTCTTGTCAATTGTACTCGAATATCATATATCATAAGAAAAGCATAAGATACCATATCAATAAGTAAGATCAGCGTCCCGCTCGCACCGTCGGACTACCTGGAACCATAATGTCAACTCTCTCCAGCCGGGTGGGCGGCACAATCCTACAATTGACCCGACAGAAACAGTGTTTCTTCGGTGTCGATACTGCCGGCTTCGACTGAGCGAACAGTTCTTGCAATGCCGTAAAAGTAGATAAGAAATCAGTTCTTTGCCGTGTTTTTAACGCGTCTCTCAAGGTCGTCTGAGCCTGCAGGGACAAGTTATCAACATTGTGGGAACGCGGGGGAAAGGGGGAAACCGCATACAAGGTGCTCAGTAATCCAGTCGAGGTAAGCAATCAACCGATGAAGGTTGTCCAGCGTTATTTCTAGTCCAGCCACCAAGGTTTGCATCCCGTTTCCAATGGAGATAGTAGGATGGCGAATGATGCCTTTCCACCACCACATATTTATCCGCCTCTCCGCAGCATAGGCACCCGGAATCAACGGCGACAGCTGTTGATGGAGGGCGCGGATATGTTGCAACAGTTTTCTAGCTCGTGGACGCGCAGCAGAGTATTCCAAGAGAAGATTGGAGGTAGTGCGCCAATATATCGCATGCAAGCGCGTATCCTGATGTTTTCCATATGGATATGAAATCGCAGTTTCGGATATGAGGCCATCCAACTCGTCGAGGCCGAGTGTGAACTTTATAAAGTGAGTTGTCAAACGCGGGTCGACCACGCGATGGAAAGGACGCACACTTCTGCCAACAAAACTGTCAGGCGCAAAGTCAATGATAGAAGGGTCAAGCAATTCAGTCGAATTTGCCATTGCATCGACTTGCTTAACGAGATGAGATAACTCCGGGAAGTGACGTCCCGCGGCAAGCCTAGGAAAAATGAGACTGGTGTCGTTGCTACAATGAAAATACACATACGTTGATCGATGGGACTCAAGGAAAGCATGAAGGGGTAAGCCAAGGTTGCCACTCAAAGATGATAGAGCTTTCGCATGTCCGATTTGCTCAGAAAGAAAGTGCAAAACAGCGCCATGTTGGTCTCTTGATTCACATATCGAAGGGTTTGCGTGACACCGCAAAGCTCTCGTGGGAGATGGAAGAGGAAATCGAGACGTCAATATCCAGAGATTAGACTGTTGAGGCAGCTTGGACATGTACGCGGACTAGAAACGCTGGTTAGCATCTCCCAAGAATACAATGTACGATAACTTACGAGTTCGAGGAGTCCTAATATCATCAAGCAGAGCGTGACGATCCCCGCGAGAGCTTTTGCAATCTCCAAAGTCGAATATATGAAACTTTCCAATATCAGGATGTGCTGGTAAGGATAGGCGCTACGGCTAAATAGTCGTTGAAGGAAAATATGAGTCCGAGGTTGATGTCCCATAGGTGGACTTAGCGCAGAGAATCTATGCTGAAGGATAGCAACATCAAGATGCGGTTGGATAGTTGTGGGGCAGCAGAAAGCGTCGTTGGGTGGTGTGGAGGACGTGGGGCTACTTTCTGGTGAGGCGGGAGGTGTAGCGAGTGGTCCGCGGTGGGGCGTTAATCGTATAGGAGTCCGTGAATCCATGAGAGGGATGTCGATGAGTCTAGCGAGCTTGGTCCAGGAGAATAAAGATAGATAGTACACAACCTCGAGACTGAGCCAGCCAGTCCTTTTGCGAGGATATCTGCGAGAGAGTCCTTAGTGGGCGGGCGGAGACCCGAGTGCGTATTTATGATTCTTCATCGTAGCGATTTACCAGACAAAAAGGACAGTCCGGCAGAGTCGAGTTGCGCTGACATCGCCCGCGGGAACAGCAAAGTAATACGTGAACGTGGAGACGCGAAGCCCCCGGGCTGTAGTGGCTATTGTGAAACCATGGGGAATGAGCAACCGTTGCAAAGTTTTCTGATCGTAGAATTGGAGCAAGACAATAGTCCCAAAAAGTTAAAATAACCCCTGAATATTGCGAAGCGGTACACAACGACCAAACCACAATCCAATTCAAGACCTCTAATCAGTGGAAACGGAAACAGAGTAACTATTTATCATGAGCTCAGCAGAGCCGGTGAAAGCCTCAGTGCCAGATTCAATTCCCTGCAGGTAGAGGGAGGAAGAGACACCCTCATTTTCGATGAGCCAGGCTATCATGCGCGTGTCAGAGCAGTCTATCATGCGCCCGACGAAACACGGCTCACTGAAGAATTCATTCAAATCCTCATTAAAGTCGTTGATGTCACCGTCCTGGCTGACGAAAGATATGGTTTCCCAGTTGGTGTTGGGACCCTCCCATACATTCCACGTATAGCCGGCGATTGTGACATCAGATGTCTGGAGAGAGCCGACAGGTTGGATACTATTGAAACAGGTGAGGGAAACAACAAGATAACACCATATCAGCCAGCTCACCCGCCAAGACCAGAGAGCCAGATCATGATCTCGTAGGAGGAGGCCGAGGAGGCCTGCGCACCGTCGGGAGTGGTGCCGATCCAGATATCATAGGAGACGTCAGCACGAATTCCCGCAGACGCGGTGACATATTCCCAATTCCAAGCTGTTGGCGCGGAGGTGATTTCGCTCAACTATCACGCAAGTAATATAAAAAAACATGAGCATTTTCCAACAAGGGTGATGCAGTCCGACTCACCGCCATACCAACGGTAGTGGTTGATTCAACATTTGTGTCTACCAACGGTCATTAACAGCAGTCATGATACGCCATGGAGTCTTACATGTCTTGACATCGTTCTCGTTGTCAGCCCAAGTCCAGGTAGTGGACCAGGAAATGTCGTTCCCGGATGTGCTGATAAACGTCGCGGTCTGGTTACCTGTACCATCAGCTGTGATTTTTTTTCTGTCAGTCGTGAATGAATTCAGCCTCAGAAATCACATCCTTACTGATGCCCCATTGGTTGTTGCACAGCTCGTAGTTGTCTTGTGTCAAGCAACTGTATTGGCCGGTGAGGGTAGTTTGACCCCTACCTAAGGCGAAGAGACAAGCGACGAAGGCGAGCGAGAGGAACATGCTGTTTGTTCGACTAATCGATCAGTTATGAGGAACCTGGAATGCAACGCTATATTGTTGCGCTCTTTATATGCCTCGAAGAAATGTTCGCTGGCTGACATCACATAGCCTTCCGTCTGTCCGTATCGATCACACTAAGAGCGAGATTTTGCCGAGGGACCTAAAGTTGTAACACACCTTTCTCATAGATATTGCTGGAACCGCCGTCGAGGGTCACGGTGTAAGTAGTCGCATGTGGGTTTCAGTGTTCCCCAAGGGTTAATAATGCGATGAATGCTTCAACATCATGTGATCTGTAAAGGAACTTGATCATTGGTGGTACTCATTTAGAATCTCCATGCGGGTAGGAGTGCGACCATCGCACGTCTGCAATGCCCCGAAGGTGAAGTGACCACGAGCATGCTTGGTAACTCACGACATAGTTACATATAAACACAGGGCCGATGCGCAGCCACGAGGTTCAGCCCGGGATGGGGACGTCGCAATTGAATTCGGGATCCACGGCTGATATATATATGTTCGGGTTTGTCATCTGCAACACTAACACATTTTTATGCAAATTGTACTTGGATATCAGATACAATTCCTAGAAGACGTCAACGATGAGTAGTGCTCTGATGAAGTGAAGCCGGTTGCCCTCACTGGTATGACTAACTAAGTGCGGTGTTTTGGTTGCTTCTCCCGATTTCGAAGCGACGCAAACACGGATTTACTTTTCCTCACTACGACTTGTTCTGCAGGGCTTCCGACAGCTTCCGAGTCGGAGGCTGGGTATTCTTTGGCAGATGGCACAGCGAGGAAGTTTGCGAAGACGGTCCAGAGGCTGTTGCTATTCATCTGAACTTCGTCCTGTAGGATCGATTGGTCAGCAATGCGAGCTAGTCTGCGAGATTCGTCTGTGTCGCGTCGGGATACGATACTGCTAGGCGGAGGTCGTTCATCTGCCCAAGCCCATCCCCAGGCACCAGTCGAACATTCTAGTCCATTTCTAAACGCCTGAGATGTCTCCTTTTTCTTGCTCGCTGCCCGTCCATTCAGTAACTCCTGCAAGTGGACCAGGTTTCTCGTAATATCCTTTTTGGCGAGGTCTATGTTCCGGTTCCGCTTTTTTTCTATGGCCAATAGCTCTTTCGCGTGCTTACTATCGAAAAGAGCTCTTCCTTCAAGATAACGACGCATAGTCTTCTCCGAGAAAGTCCCTATGGTCGCTGTGGGGACATTCAAAGCCTGAAGATTTTCGGCGGGCTCCAGCGGCCTGATTATGCCCCGAGTGGATACTCTTTCCCGAATCATGCTTTCCTTCCAAGATAGTAGGCCCTGCCAGACCAAAAAGTGGATGATACAAGACGTTAGCCACGTCCACACATGATAAGACATCACGCCCACCACACGATGGTTTGTAGGACAACACCTACCTCATCGTCGTAGTAAATACTTGCTTCTCCCGCGTAGCGCACATCAGTCGTGTCTATCATTGACACGCTCCGTCGTAATTTATTGGGATCTCCCACGTCTCGGCCATCCTGGGAGGGCAACAAGCTTCTTTTGCCTCGAAGCGACCAAGCTGAGATAGACCTCGGCATCGGCGCGCGCACAGATTTCGTCCGGAAGGGGAGGAACACCGACCGAGAGAACGATGGTCGTAGATTGGATGAATCTGATATAGGTAGAGAGTCTGGTGGGTGATGAGAATCGCCCTGGGTATCAGGTGACTCGCTTTTAGAATGTTCAGAGAGTGGGCTGGAAACTCGCTGGATAGGGAAATCGGTGGAATGGTCAGCGCTCACAGGATTGCTGACCAGCTGGGGCAAAGGTGAGGCAATCAGTTCTGAGTTGCTTGCTGTAGGTTTCGTTTCATGTATCATTCCCGTTATATGCCTCGTAAATGTAGCGATGGCACGATAACAGTATTTGCCTGGCGTAGTGAATGGGAAGAGGATCGGCAGAACATGGGCCGCGTCTACGAAGACATTAGCCCTTGCTTGCACTTCGTTGACTGAGAGCACACCATCATATATTTGAAAGTGGACTTGCGTGGGACCATAGCGCTTCTCGATGCCCGCCAATGGTGGATATAGCGCACGAACTTCATCTCTCAAGGGGAACTTTGAAGGGTCAGCTGCCTTGTGGGCTCTAATTAAAAAGACGAGCAACAAGTCATCATCACCTGCCCTTCATGGAAATAGTTAACTCACGAGTATATTATCTCGTCCCTGAGCACTTCCTTGTCCCCCGCAATGATGAATAGAGGGGGAAGTCCGCCCAAATATGAAAGGGCAGGACTAACCAAAGGATGTGTGAGAAGGCTGTTCTGGGCATACAGTTGAACCTGGGAGTCTATCTTCAGTTGTTCCCCTGCGTTAGTTTCAAGAATGATTCTTTGATTCCCATTTTGGTCAACCGAGGGCATCGATGCTGTAGCACCGCCACTTGTTGTCGTTTCACTTGACACTGATTTCCTATCCTCGCCGCTGCGCTCCGATAACTTGTCCTCATTGACTACCATAGTAGTTGCTTCAGCGGTTGTATTTCCTGTGACAGTAACACGGACAAATTGTCGAATCTTTCGCCGAATTCCGGTATGAATTCTGCGTGTCATCTCCTCGGACGGTGGGGGCCATAAAGCACTGGGCTTGTGAAGAGAAAGCCCGTGCGGAGGGAGAACGTCCTGACGATTCCATGAGACGATCAACCGTGTTTTGAAAAGAGAAACCCAATATTACCGTAGCGGTATTCGCATGAACGCTCGGAAAGGAATGTGTCAGATCACACCAAGGCGAGATCAGGACGCCGCCAGCGGGAAGAGGTTGACCAGTATCTCGCAACACTTGGAGTAGAGCAAGGGTAATCCCACCCCCCGCAGAGTCCCCTCCGACTACAATGTGAGCCGGATTGACCGGTTGGTGAGCGTCGGAGGGTGGCTTGATTAAATACAGGTCTATGTGAATCAGGAGAGTGAGTAGTGGCACGCAAGCCATTGATCGCACTTACAAGCGGCAACTAGGTCCTGAAGTGCACAAGGAAACGGATACTGCGGGGCAAGTCGATAGTTGATGGCTAAGTTTACTTGGTGATCATCGGAGCAATTTGACAACATGCGACACCTACCGAACACTCGACCCTTGATCTTTCTTGCGAGGCGCTGGATGCAGTGTCTTGCCAGTCAAAGGTAATTAGCACACGATAAGAGCACGGTAAAAGAAAGGCTACCTCTCCTGATCGAGACTTCCGAAGTAATAACCCCCTCCGTGAATAAATAATATACAGCGCAGGTCATCCGCGTCCTTGTCATCTATGCTGACAGGTTCCGAAACTGAGGAAGGGAGAGACACGGATGCTTCCTGCGAGGAACTACTGCCTACTTTCATTCTCTTCTGACGTTTCTTGGATTCTTCCCAATCTTTTCTGGCAGTCACCCATTCTCCGGCGATTCTACAGCGGGGTAAATCACAACTCAAGATTTACAGGCATATAACCTACCCAGTGACACCACGCACTTGCCACCATTTAGTGCCGCCCACTAGATGTGATGCACTTTGCTCGCCTCCAAGAGCTTGAATGAGCAACGCTGCGGCCTCGTCACAACAGGACATCGGGACTGTGACCCGTACAACATGTACCCAAGGAGGAGATGGGCTCCGCGTATTAGAAAATGCCTGGAGCTCTTCGACGGGGTGACTATAATCCATGAGATACGAATTCGCGAATAGGTGTGTGATTTAGCACTCACTGGGTGGCAATACCGAGGAGTCTCTAAGCACTATTAAGGGAGCTTTGAAGACGAATATATGGTGAAACGAACCTTGGCTACATTAAACGCCTCATCATAGAGGAGTTCATCTTGTCGAAGTTGCGTGAATGGATCATTTTCAGCTTTATCTTTCCTCACTCGATCAAAGTAATGCCGGAGGAGAGTCTCTAAAGCGATCGGACCAAGCTGCAGGCTAGCAGTGCGAGCAAGAGAACTGGGCATATGTGAACGTTGGATCTGGATGAATGCACAGCGTTCTGTTGTATACTACCGGTTGATTGAAGGGGATCGATCGGCGACAATGGAATCGAGGGTCTCAGAAGGCCATACTACACACAGCGGTGGCAACTTAGTACTTGTTCGGAACGTTACGGTTGCATATTGAATTCCGGCGTTTGCAGTTATTTGTACACAAAGTAATCGGGTTGGCAGTACTCATTGACAGTCTCCAGCAGAAATGCAATGTATATCGATTGAGCGGGGCGTTCCTCTGATGCATAAAGAGGAGGTTATGGTGGACAATAAACACGACGTAATAGTATGAGTGGTGGTACTTATATCATAATCTATGTAATGCGGTGTCATGTACGGATAGAATGTGAGTTGATGCAAACGAAGGGACGGCAAAGTAGCCACGGCGAGATCAAGGACGAGATCAGCAAGTCGAAAACAAGAACACCAACGATTTAATCCTTCTTTTCTTCCTTCTTTTCTTCCTTGTTTTCCGACGATGGCTCAGAGTTGGCGTTTTCAGCGTTGCGCTTTTCGTAAACCTTTTGGAAGAGTCCAAGCGAAGCTTGTTGTGTTTCGTTGATCTTCTCTCGAATCTGGTCCGCAGTAACTGACGCGTCACCAGTCTGACCTTTAGCTGCCAATTCACGGAGTTCCGCTACTAGTTTAGTGACTTTGTCCTTCTCTGCAGCGTCAAGCTGATCCTTGAACTCGTTCATCGCTAATAAAGAAACTGTTAAGCAAGTGCAACGCTTTGAACCTACGAACGAACCTTTCTCCGTGTCGGAACAAACAGATTCGCCCTTGTTTGCTTCCTCAATAAGAGCACGACGTTCCTTGTCGGACTCAGCGTATTGTTCAGCATCAGAGACCATGCGCTCGATGTCTTTGTCGCTGAGACCTGATGAGGAGGCGATTGTCATCGATTGATCCTTCGCAGTGGCTTTGTCCTTGGCAGAAACATTAACGATACCGTCTATGAAGTGGGTCAGCGAAACGTCAGATAGAAACTTATTATTTAAGCTGACCAGCATCGATGTCGAAAGTGATCTCAATTTGGGGAACGCCCTTGGGTGCAGGGGGGATGCCGACGAGGTTGAAGTTACCCAAGAGTTTGTTGTCCCGGACCAACTCACGTTCTCCTTGATAAATTTTCACCTCGATCGCGGTCTGACCATCAGCGGCTGTCGAAAACGTCTGAGACTTCTTGGTGGGAATGGTGGTGTTGCGGTTGATAAGTTTCGTCATGATCCCACCGAGGGTCTCAATGCCCAGTGACAAAGGTGTTACGTCGAGCAGCAAGATGTCTGTAACGTTGCCAGCGAGCACCCCACCCTGGATAGACGCCCCGATAGCAACTGCCTCGTCAGGGTTTACACCCTTGCTGGGCTCCCGACCAAAAATGCTTTTCACCGTTTCTCCGACCTTCGGCATGCGAGTCATACCACCGACCAAGATTACTTCGTTGACCTCGCTGGCCTTGATACCAGCGTCACTGAGGGCCTTTTTGCAAGGGTCGATCGTACGGTTGACGAGGCCGCCAACGAGGTTCTCGAAATTTGCTCTGTTGAGTTTCAGGTTGATGTGCTTGGGCCCTGATGCATCAGCGGTGATGAACGGTAAGTTGATCTCCGTCTGGGTAGTCGACGAAAGTTCGATCTTGGCCTTCTCTGCCGCCTCACGGATTCGTTGGATGGCCATCCGGTCTTGGCTAAGAGATATGCCAGACTCCTTCTGGAACTCCTTCAAGATGAATTCGACCAATGTGATGTCAAAGTCCTCTCCACCAAGGTGAGTGTCACCGTTGGTCGACTTGACCTCGAAGACACCCTTCTGCATCTCCAATATCGAGATATCAAAAGTACCACCACCAAGATCGTAAACGGCGATAATGGATGAATCCGCGCGGTCGAGACCATAAGCAAGGGCAGCAGCCGTGGGTTCATTGATGACACGTAGCACATCCAGACCGGCGATTTGACCAGCGTCCTTGGTAGCCTGTCGTTGCGCATCATTGAAGTAAGCGGGTACAGTAACCACCGCATGACTGAGTGAATCGAATTAATGCTAGCCTGGTAATATCCCATAATAAAACGTACTTGATTTTCTTGTTGAGGTGCTGCTCGGCAGTCTCCTTCATCTTCGTGAGTACCATAGATGATAGCTCTTCCGCCGACTTTCAATGGTGTCAATATGTTGAATGATCAGAGGCACATCCACTCACGAATTCCTGCGTCTTGTCGCCATTTTCAACTCGGACCGCCGGGCGACCATCACTTTTAGCGATAACTTGGAAAGGCCTAGACGTCGACGGTTAAGAAAACAAACGAGCGCCCAATGATGTATGTGCTACTTACCAGTGCTTCATGTCGTCCTGAACCTCCTTGTCCTTGAACTGGCGACCGATCAGCCGCTTGAAGCCGAAAACGGTGTTATGCGCGTTGACAACTGCTTGTCGTTTAGCAGGGAGACCGACGAGCCGTTCTCCATGCTTCGTGAAGGCAACAACAGAAGGAGTCGTCCGAGCACCCTCCGCATTTTCAATGACACGAGACGACTTTCCCTCCATGACGGAAACACATGAGTTCGTCGTGCCCAAATCAATACCCACGACAGGTCCTAAAAGGGATGCATCAGACCCCGACCGCACTCGGGTCATGGAGCTACACACCATTGATTTTGGTGTTCATGTTCCTCGCGATCGAGGACCGCGGAAGGCCCTGTGAAGAATAAGCATGAGGGTCAAACGACTTAAGCGAAGAAAACGCACTGCATAGTTGCCAGAACGAGCAACGGAGGCACGGAGAGAACGAGCTACAGTGAACATGGAGGATGAGAGCGAAAATGAGGAGAAAACGGTGGCGGCAATTCTTCAAATTTTTAGGCTTCCCGTGAACTTACGTCAGCGTTTCCGTGCACAGTTTCCCACGTCGTTTGTTCGAGCCACGTAACCAACGAAAATTTTACTTCCGAGTCAAAACTACAGTATCTCCAATCATGATTCTGCTCCCGGATCGTCGTTGAGGCATTCAGAACATACAGTACATTTACAGGAACGGGTCCATTCACCCTTAACGGGAGAAATGATACAAGTGCTTAGTAATCATTGCCTAATAGACATCACGTGATTCGAGTCAGCACAGCCGCCGGGGGTTGCTCCGAGGTGTCGGTTGGGAGCATCGCTTCACCAGAACAGCAACTGAGATTCGCCTGAGATGTCGAACCGTGCTCCTAAACGTATCGGTGGAGAATATGGGGAAATACGCCATAGCATCGACATCGACAAACTGAATGGATATCTCGTCTTACATGTCCCAGCCGTCATATCCCCAGTAGACGTCCAGCAATTCAAAGTATGTTGTTCAGTCAGTCAATGATATCGACTAGACCCACCTAATCTTCTGTCTAGTTTGGGCAGGTGTGTATGATCGACTTGATTCAATATTCGACTCGATTATAACAAGTCTTAGTCCAATCCTACTTACATCCTCGCGGATGCTAGGTTTGTATCACCAACATCATCGCATATCAAGCAGTCTCTGACATCATGGCAGACAGAAACGTTTTGTTTTACGAAAGAAACCTGCGGGAGAGCTACTCTCCTCTACTGCTCATCAGGTTGAGCGCGAATATCAAATTCTGAATGCCCTCCATCAATACAATACGAGGCCTAGCACCAATCCTTGGCAAATCATCCCTATTCCGATACCCTATGCTTTGTGCGAGGATGTCAAAGTCATTGGAACACCCTTTTATATCATGGAATATTTGGAGGGTCGGATATTTACCGACCCCAGGATGTTCGAAGTATCTCCACACGACCGGCGTGAATGGCGAGTAAATATTTATGAATCGCGACGCATGCATCTAAAAGTAGCGCCACTAGTTGGACTTCCGCTGTGCAGGCTCTTGCGGCACTATCGTCCCTTGACCCGATTGACATTGGGCTGGGTAACTTTGGATCATCCAAGGATTACTATCCCCGCCAGATCAAGTCCTTGACCCGTATTTCTAAGGTGCAGGCGGAGGTAGTCGACATCGAAACAGCGAAACCAACCGGACGTATACCATTTTTCGACGAGTTAATAGATTGGTATCAGAAGCATCTCCCGGATGAGAGAAAAACTGGATCACGCATCGTTCACGGAGATTACAAGCTTGACAACTTGATCTTCCACCCATTCGAGAACAAAGTAATTGGAATTTTAGACTGGGAGTTGTGTACTCTTGGCAACCCGGTAGGTTGCCTTACATTACCTTTTTGACTCGAAATGAACACGTATTAGCTGGCAGACTTTGCGAATCTCACACAGCCATGGGCTATTGATCCCAAAAACGTACAAGATGACCCACTCTTCAAGAACATCAATTCTATCAAGGCATTTAAAAACACAACGAAAGACGTGCCTACATCCTTAGAAGACCTGGAACGGGAATACTCGCGCATCACCAATCAAGCATACCCCATCGAGGATATGGTTTTCGTCCGTAGTTGGATGCTGTTCCGAGTGAGCCCAATTTCCCAGCCTTCGCAGATCATTGCTTAGATCAAATATAGTTGGCGGTCATCTCGCAAGGGATCGCAGCCCGGTTTTCCAGGCGCCAGGCAAGTTCTGAACACGCCTATATCCACACTCGGTTGTTTGCTATAGTGGGACACCTTGCAAGGGCCGTTCTTGAGGATGAGGGATACAGTATCAGCAACAGATCAAAGCTATGATCACTAGTGCCGTTGTACTCGAAGACGCCAATACCTACACATAGCTACTCCTCTTTTTGTCCACGAAGCTCTTTACATCTTCCATACGGGGTCGTTCGCCAGGGTTCTGTTTCCAGCATTTCTCGAGCAAACTCCACAGACCTTCCCTTATGTCGTTTTTGTAATCATTATACGCAAGCCTGCCATTTTGTGTGACAAACATCAGCACCGCAGCGTCTTGCGAACGATTGTGGTACGGTTTCTTTACAGAGAATATCTACATGTTATATGATGCTATTGAGATCATGAGAGAAGTGTGTGCCAATGGTATATCTCACCTCCGTCGCTGTGATCGCGAATGCCCAGACATCAGTTGCGGATGTGGGTCGTATTGCTACCGCAGCTGTCTGCTCGGCCAGGAGTTCAGGGGCCATGTATCGAAGAGTGCCAGGTGTGTTCTTAGTTGTAAAGCCTGACATTTCCAGCACAATAGAAAGACCGAAGTCGGTCAGAACCGCTTGTCCACTGTCGTTAATCAGGATGTTCCCCTAGAAGGATCACAACACACGATGAGGACATGATCCAGAGTTGAAATCTAGTTCCAAACCGGTTTGATGTCTCCATGAACGACACGATGGCTGTGCAGAAAAGCCAAACCACTAGATATTTGGTATAGCTGGTGTGCTACCATCGGTATTTCCGTTTATAATGATGCGATTTCGATGACTTACTAGATCCATCTTTCCGCGGAGCGCAATATTTTTGCCTGTAACATATTTCTGCAGACTCCCATTCTCGTAGTACGGAGAAATCAATGCAGGAGCTGGGTGACGGGACACGTCGGAAGTGGTCATGATTCCAAGGAACGGAGCGATATTGTCGTGAACCATTGTAGTCCAAAGTCTTGCTTCTCGCAGAAGTTTCTAACAGTGGTGACGACGTCAATTTCGAAACACTGCTAGATCTAAGGGGCGGTGTATGATTGATCTACTGACCTCGTTGAACCGTTTCGAATCTTCAGCGGTGAAGGCACTCCTGATTACCTTTATCGCAACTTTGATCTAGAATAATTTTGTCGGATCGAGGGAATGATCGTCCAGCCAAAGTACATGCCTTGCGACTTCCTTGCTTGGGATCAACATATTCTCCCAGCCAAATATCTGCGTGATTTCCCGCATCTACAGCGTGTCGACCGGTTCTATGAATCACAGAGGTGAGATCTTTGAGCTCCACGTTCATTAGAGCCATGCTGGGCTAAGTTCAGGGAGAGAACCGAAGTGCCTTTTTAGTCTGGTCATTTTTCATCAGCGAAGAGTTCCAAATCTAGAAGGCATTGTTGCTTGTGCTTTCAAGGCCGTGCTATCGTCTCGCAAGCCGGGACCTTCAACAAGTTCAAGTTCAAGTTCAAGTTCAAGTTGAACAAGTTCGGCTTATGTAAACGAATCAACTCTTCCACATTGCAAGTTGTACTAGACCACGTAGGACAATCTTGATGCTATGGAACCCCAAGTTTTATCATCCACTGGTCCTTCAACTCCACCGACCTCGATTGCTACGTCCGTAAGCCCACTCTTATGGAGCTTTGGTTCGACATAGCAGAGGGCATATTTGTCTGACATGATCCTCTCAGCTCTGAGTCGCAGAACGCTGTCCCACCGCAGACCTCCAATACCGAGCCGCTCGTAATGCAGATAATCGTACGTAGGGACCTCTTTGACGTGAGTCACCAGCCGTCAGAGTGTCCCGTGGTGAACTAATTCACTGCCAAAGAAAGAAAAGTGGGGCGTTGGGCCACTCATGGCCCAGGCGGCGCATGCAGCCACCGCGGTATGCCGATCGCATATGTGACTTTGTATTTCCCCTCCGTTGACGCGTCTCACTGGCAGATTCTGCACGAGACACGTGATCGACAGGAAACGATCGACTATCTATCAGACCTCAGGAACATGCGCAAAGTGAGTCTTCCTGTCGATATTCGACATCCGTGGATTATGACAGAAACCGAAATAGGTCGTTCTACAGGTGCGATTCGTCCATTCTCCGTGCAAAAATGTCACTATTTCTCGGGTTTATTCCAGACACCAGATGCGTCTGCGCTTGAAAAGCTTTCAATCGCTCTTTCAAGCGCTAATCCATCGCCGATACATCATCATGTATGGACAGAGCAGCCGGAAGACATTCCCACTTGCATCGCACTTGCACCCAATAGAAAGGAGAAGCCAATACGCAAGGCGTTGGACAAATCGTCGTGCCGGCTGTGGCGAAGTGATTAGGCATGATCAATAGATTAACATCGAGAAATGGTGCTAAATAACACTCGTATCTAGACGGAAATTGGCGTTCCCATGCATGCATGTCTACGCAATAGCAGCATCAACAACTTCTCTATACCATCTAACCCAATTCCGTCTTCGGCTGGGTAAGAGAAAACTGTTTGTGAGTATCAAGAGCCTAAATACATGAATCAAAACTGACTCGGAAATCAAGTCAATTCAGGAGATGCGCATTACTCACGACCTTTCTGTACGACTGATTGAGCCACGTGAACTTCATTCCTGAGATGTTCCTGGTTGGCCTAAGATCGCTTGCTACGCTATATTGAACGAGACCTACGATGGCCTAAATCATCATACGGAGTTGCTTCCGAGTGGTGCTCGTGAATATCTCGAAGTACCGAGTGAATTAAGTGCCTTTTGGTGCATCACATGTGAATTTCCTGGTGTCAAGATCAAAACGCCAACTACCTACAGGGTCGGTAAGTTGACATTGATGTATCTATATTCGTAAATCTTACCCTGCCGTGTTGCAGGGCGATCTAGTTCTCAAAGTCGAGCCACGGGTCCAGTGCAGTCTGATATTTAGCCCGGTATCTAACAGGAATAGATCGATTATACCTACGGCAGCCAGTTGAAGTCTGCTAGCATGATTCCAAGCCGGCGATACCATCATCGACCTCTTCTCCAAGGTCATCCGACCAATCCTGCTTCAAGATGTGTTTGACCTCCACACTTGTTCATTCTGCTCACCGAAGGTTCTTCTTCAGGTCCTCGACCATGGACCCATATCCACCTTCGTCACTGCGTCAACTCGAGGATATGCGGGGGGTTGATAATATTCTCGCTGATACAGCTGACGGTGCACCACCCTCCGTCTGCCACTGCTGCATACCCGAGGATGTTGCAGAGCTATTAGATGAGACCCAATCGTGAGACTGGACTCATGCGATGAACTGGGTCAAAGTCAACTCGGGTGCCGCCTTGTCGCAGACAGGACTTCCCCAAGCAAAAACGTACCCCTGAATAAGCAAGAAGGTCGACTGCGGAAACGGGCGAAGACGGTCTTCAGATGCAGTATCGTGACTTCTCTAGCCAGGCGGTAGCTAGAGCATGCCAGTACTGGGCAGCCTGGGCTACGAGGGCGGCGAGTTCAGACGCATCTAAATGGGTCTCCGTCTACTGGGTCAAGTATATTTGGCGGGGTATCGCTCGGATGGAATTCGAATTCTTTCTCGTCGTTGGTCCTCGCTTTGGGAACTCGAAGGAGTGCTATCATGGTCCAATTTATGGGACTCGTAGTTCGGGCCCCGGTTTTTGAAGGCGTCAAGGAAATGATGCATGGTGGGTTAGAAAAGTGGCTCCTCGAGCTCATAGGATAAGGGCAGGCACTCAATGCAGTATTGATTCAAGATTCAAGTGAAAATCATGCGCGAGATGGTGACGTCACTAGCGGGTGATTACATAGCCAAGCCCCTACATATTTAATGCAGCAACTTGCCGGTTTCATCTTATCACCCCACATCATGACTACGCCAGGAGATTGTACATGCCAGAGCAACTGCGGGTACGTTCTCCTACATAATCATCCAGTCTATGAATGTGACCGTGCCTAGTGCCTGCGGGCCATCCGAGACTGGATGCGCTTGTCCGAAGGGAAAGTGCAACTGCGGCCCATGCGTGAACGCCGCACACTCGACAAAGGTATGAACTTCTCCTATCCGCCTCGAATTGTGGATAATGTGTTTGTCATCGTGATGACAGTGCGAATGTCGTGGTTCCGGCGAGAACTGCGCGTGCACCACTCAGGGTCAGGCGTGCGCCTGCGAGCGCAAGTAGAAAGTAGCGACCGAGAGAACAAGCAGCGCCTGTATGATATATGCGATATTTCCGTACCTGTATCCACGAATCCCATGCTAGTGTCTCGCAGCCGAGCGACTTTGTATAAATGAATAGGGGCTTCGGCCAAATCACAATGATTTCCAATTTGGGTTGAATGTGCACTCTCATTTCGGAACAAATGGTTTGCTTCAGTGCGCCGCTATAAGATGGACGAGCAGCGTCATGCAAGAGACCATTGCCCGCTCATTGATTGAGTTGCATGCACCATCTATCATTTTCCATCATCCATTATATATATATCGCCATCATGCACGCTCTCTCCGGCTGGACCAAGGCTGCTGCAGGCACCCGCGCTGTCTTTTGCTTCTGGACGATTCTCCTTGCCATGACTACACTAGGTCAGTTCTCTAACACCATACAATATCCTCTTTCTGACTTACTGTCACCATACAGCTGCCTGTTCACCCGTCCCCGAGCCAGAGCCAGCACCGATAGAACCAGCCCTCGCAGCCATCCTCGGGAGTAACCTCAACCTTGGGTGTCAGAACGGATGTCCCGCGGCTGCCAGCGCACACACACTCGTCAGTTTGTTACTTCACTGACGCACGCGCGTGATGCTGACCGGTGCGTTGATCAGAACAAGAACGCTGCGCTTGGCTCAGTGGCTGCGAGCCCGCATTCCGTCATTGCGGGCGTCGTTCTCGCAGGCTGTCTGGCCTTTATATGATTTATAAATTGCATGACACGCGGACATAAATTGGACACTTGTTTTATAGCTATAGCCAATGTAAGATGGGATTTGAAGTACACTCAGACTATATGGACGATCGGCACGTAGTTCTAGGGACAAGTAATCGATGAGATTTCGAGAGTCAGATGTGCGTTGCCTTTGCCGCATCGGCGGGATTGCTCTGGATGAACGTGAAAGTAGAGTGATCATTCCATTCGTAATCTAGTATCATACGATTGTAAATCAACACGCGAAACACCACATCGTAAACCCAGTCTTAAAATAATGACATCGACGGCTCAGATTCCTTCGGACTAGGGTCGTCCACCATGTCAATGTCGCCTGCAGCCAGAGCTCATTGAATCGATCACTCACCGTCTCACCCCACAGCAATAACACGCTCGTGCAGACAACACCACTACAGCGACCCACGTCTGAATCAGCGCCGTCAATATCATCCACACCGCGTTGCCAAACTGCACAGTGAAGCTCGCGCCTGAAAACAAGGAGTCAATTTTGCTCCTGACGACGAGCACGAGCGCCACGTCTGCTGCGAATACGACGCTCGCGACAATCGCGGCTACGATGGCGATAATGAGTGCGCTGATGGCTACGGCGTGCGAGTGCAAGAACAAGGAGAGGATGAAGATGATGGTCGAGAGACCGGCTGCGACAAGGTGGAGTGAAAGGAGAAGTAATAAGCCCGTCTCGGCTACGGTTGCGAGCTCTGTTGAGAGTCCGACGTCACTTAGGAACGTCGTTGGGATCTTGTAACCGAGCTGAGGACCATAGCATGTGCCCTGGTCTACACTCGAGTCGAACGAGCTGCGAGAGTAATGTGAGTACTAGGCTCAACGGACCGGAGGGTTTACTTGCTTGGTAGCACATACACCCCATACGCCAAAGTAGAGACTCGTGGCTGCGTTTGATATAGGGTTCGACGAATTCAGCGCGGACACTTGGACAGTATATATCGGGCGTATGATCGTCAGAGACAATCCGACCAAAAGGAAGAGGAAAAAGGCAGTGAAGAAGATCGCGAACGTTGTTAGGGATACCACGAGATGCTTCTGCAGTGGACGCGGGACTTCGAGTCCATAGATGTTCACCGTAGCTACCACCATGGTCGTCTGCAAAGAAATTGGTCGAGCGAGGAGGTCGAGGCGGAAAAGTGGGAGGGTGGACAATATGGGCAGACAGTCGGGTGCCTTTAACCCCCGAGCGACCTTGAAAATTTAGCTGCCACACGAAGACTGACCAACTGCCAGGATGAAATGAGGTCCATGGCGCCCTGAAGGGTCAACGTGCCTCGTTCGCGTACTTCAACCCTAGGACACGTTGGAAATTGATACGCTCTGGAGAGGCGATGAAGCCAGCTGGACTTGAAGGACTCCAAACAGATGTTCCTACTGGTATGATCTGAATCTGTCAGCGTTAGTACAGGCGGTACACGTTCAGATCCAAGCTCATAGTGCTCATCCTCACAGTAGATGATCGATACGTCAGTCAGCTCACGTAGTATAATAGTACCGAGGCCTGGTGGTGAACGAATGTCAGCGATTGCGATTGATCGAGGTAGTAGTAACCCGCCGTACGGACTTGAAGTTCCCACGGCCATCGCGATGAACTCTTATCCCGTCCAGCTGTTGGCGCAGCTATGCCCAGTCATGTTCGTCGCCGGCCTCGGCCCCGCCGATCCCCCCGCCCCAACCGACCCCCAGTCACCCCCGACATCCCCGCCCCCGCCCCCGCCATCAAAATCGCAGGATTCGTTTGCACTCCTCGTCT
>JBBPOS010000291.1:0-36680 GCA_038091575.1 Leccinum subgranulosum
TGTATCTTTTCAGTATGTAAGCAAGATCACATGACCCTGGGGACAAACGTGTAGCCAAGGGTATGTACTTTATTTGTTCTCACCAAAGCAAAGTGAAATTCCCATGGGTGTTTGCGGAGCGCTTCGCGCCCCGGTTTGGGGTTAGGGATTGCAACGGTTTTGCACCTCACTGTATGTGCCGCCGTGATTCAGCAACAGAAAGTCGCACATAAGGATGCTCCAGACCGGCCAGTTGTTTGCGCCGCAGTCAAGGACTTCCGCAATCTTTGTCAAATCACTCTGGCTCAAGGAGATGGCCCAAAAGGAGGACTTCTGGAGAACAGTAGGTGGGACAATCCAAGGTGAGACAGGCGGCAAAACCAGTATGGGAGACCTAGGCCTAATGGGCTTAAGTGGAGTGTAGGAAGATGTTCCCCCAGGGGAAGGCTTCATGGCACGAGGAGGGGCAACCACGGATGGTTGAGACATGGTACAACAATGGCCACTGCGAAGATGCATTATAGGGATGAAGGCTGGAGATGGAAAGTGGGTAAAGACAAGGAGTTCATGAGTGAACAATCAACCTGGTGGTCATATAAATACTCCTCAAAATCTTGGAGATGATCGGGGGGAAGTGCCAAAAAGGGAAGATCCCCCAAAAAAAAAAAAAACTGAGTGACCCGCCGGATGGTTGAGCGGTTCTAAAATCACAATAGGCAGTCATGTTAACTAGAAAGTGAGGTGGGATGGTCTAGAAAGGTTCCGAGGGTGTTGTTTATCAGTGAAACCCCTTGGGGCTCATAAGTTAAAACTAGACACGGTGAGTCCCTCAAACGTCTAGTGAGACAAGTATATTAACTACCTAGACACGGTGAGTCTAAGGTAGTTTGTAAGTACATGTAGTAAGATATGAGTCAGATGGATGTGCTTACCCCTCAAACGTCCAGTGAGACGAGTGAGGAAAAGCTACAAGGCCCACTCAACCAGGTATATATACCTGTTGAGTTGGAATGCATCCTGCATGACGACGATGACGTCGATCAGTCATGATTGTGCACCAACACTCTACAATTACATAATAACAACTTAGTATATAAGTAGATTATATAATCTCTTTTTGTCGTATATAAGATTCAGACCCAGCATTTGAGTTAGAATAACATCTTGTTCTTTTACCACTACATTCAATAACATCAACACACTGACACCTGGTAAGTACCAGTATTCCTCTCCCTCGGAGGTCTACAGTTTCTACAGTTTTTTGCTTAGAGTGTATAGTAGAGAGATTTCATAAAACTAAATTACAATGCACAATGATGGCGAGATATATTCGGCAAGTGCTTCAGTATGTACTGTACTGCCTGTCTGACATGCCAAAAAAACATTACATTACATACAGACCTTTGCCAAAATAAATTTATTGCTTAGAGTGTATAGTAGGGAGATTCCATAAAATAAAATTACAATGCACAATGATGGCGAGATAGCTTTTGCAAGTGCTTCAGTGTGTACTGTACTTCCTGTCTGACATGCTTAAACAACATTACATTACCTACAGACCTTTGCCGAAACACATTTATTGCACTTATGTCTAGCTAATTGGCCGATCAGCAACATGCCAAAACTTCAGTTGTTGGCCGATCAGTCAACTGTGGAATGCAGGCATATACAGCCCATGGATCAGTTGGCAAACATGCTGAGTTTTCAATTTGGCCAACTGGTGAACTGCAGAATATCTCATATCTAGCAAATCGGCCGATCAGCAATATGCCGAAATTTCAGTTGTTGGCCCATCAGTCAACAGCGGAAAGTTGCATTCACAGTCCATTGGCCAGTCGGCAATATGCCAAGTTCTAGTTGCATTGGCCGACCTGTAGTTTTCCGAGTTTTGGTTGAATTGGCTGATCAGTAGTTTTCCAAGATTTTCACTTCATCGGTCGATGTTGGCTGGCTGGTCATTTGTGGCAATTTGGCACATTGGCTAGCTGGTCAATTGCCGAAAAAATATACTGTATTATGTGGCTTATTATATCCAACATCTTATCTTTGATGGTAAAGTTTATTCTCAATGGTCATAACTATTCATAAATATTAATAATTCTTCCATACCAGGCACAAAGGTGGATTCTATGGGCAATGACCTTCCAGATGGTAATCTACCTCAAAAATCTTCTGGAAATACAATAAATCCTTGGGAACCTTTTGCAAGCAGGGCTCACTTTGAGCTTGCAGATTTCATCTTCACTCAAAATAGAATGTCAAATAAGCAGATTAATGATCTTATGCATATCTGGGCTGCAATGCCAGGGCACTGGCAGAAAGGTCTCTCTCTATTTGTACAACATGATGACTTGCTTTTTACAGTTGATGCAATCCCAGAAGGTGGACCACCATGGCAATATCTCACATTGCAACATGAGGATATGGATGATGATGATGCTCCTCCATGGAAAAAGGCTACATATGAGGTCTGGTTTGCAGATCTACAGGCGCTTCTTGATCAGCAACTGGCCAATCTGGTCTTTGATGGATATATGGACTATGCACCTTATAAGATGTTTGGAGAGCAACATTAAAAAGTGTGGTGTTACTTTATATCTGGAAATTGGGCTTGAGAACAATGTATAAGTAAATTCAAATGAATTTTTTGAAAGAATCTTACATATGAAATATATAGAATGAGCTATCCAAAGATGCAGAAAATCATGGGGCTATGTTTGTACCAATCATATTGGGCTCAGACAAAACAACTGTGTCTGTTGCAACTGGCAACAATAAATATTATCCAATCTATATCTTTAATGGCAATATTCATAACTGTATGCGGTGTACACAAAGTGATGGTGTTAGTCTACTTGGATTTCTTTGGCTACTGTTATATCATTGGAAAGTATTTTGCATCCTGCCCATTTGATTCCTACATATTTATGGTGATAGTTCTATACCATCTGCAATCAATTATTCAAACTCTCTATCTTCTTTTTCAGATTATTATGTTAACAAATTTTCAGATTATCATGCCTATCAACTTGCATTCTAGCATATTTGTATTTTCTATATGCTGCTTATTGACTGATACAATGGAAATATATTTAATGTCACTGAGACTTTTTGATAAAAGTTGATGGTCTATTGATTAGCTTGGTAGTCATTGAAGTTTCCTTCAGAGGTTTTATTTATGAATCAGGATATGATAGGCATAGATTGAACCAGAAATCAGTTATGGTCTGTGTCAATATCATTAATATCTGGTTGCAGTCTGCTATTATCAGTCCAAAAACTGAAATTCCAGACAATATTTATACTTATTGGTAAATGAGGTATTAGTCTGGAATAGAGGAGCAATTGGATAAAGTGACTGAAATTGCTATTTGTTGCCGATATGTATCATACTATAAAAATCAGTGACTGTGAAATTAGTAAAAGTACTATTGCTATTAAACCTATCCATATCCAGAAGCATTTTAACAAGGGCAAGGACATAATGACAGACAAGAGGTTCTACTGCTAGTGTGTCCACATTGCCATTTATCAATCACAGCTATGGTGAAATGCCTGCATACATTTTAATCCCAAAGCAGCTTGATTTGATAGTAGAAAATATACAGAGTTCCATGGGACTATGACAAAGTGTGTCTATCTGAAAGTGCAACCAGTGCCAGTGATAGAAGTACCTTTAAGACAGCCAAATTTCCATATCTTCTACTATATGATGGCCAGTGCATTGCCAGATGAATGTAATCACCATAATCTTGCTGAAAAATTAAATATATGGTGAGTGGGTTGAGGTGAGGGTGAGTATACAATAATGTTGTCATCAAGATGACTACTCTACATGAATAAATAATATGAAGAGATTACTGCATACAAAGAGAAGAAAATGCACATCTTGCTTTTTCAATGCTATTGGGTGAGCTCAATTTTGTATCTACTACTACTATTTGATGGCCAGTGCATTGACAGATGAGTATAATCACTACAATCTTGCTGACAATCCCTGTACAGCTACCTTGAAATTTGTGCACACATTTTACTGCCAACTTGAAAACATCTTGATTGGTGGTAGCAGCAGAGTGCCTTTAGGCAGGCCAAATTTCCAATACAGCTAGGTAGTTTGTTCAGGTGCGCAAAATTTCCATATCTTTTACTATTTGATGGTAGTGTATCAATAGATGTAATTTTAATCCCAAAGCATCCTGATTTGTTAGTGGAAATATACAAAGGTTCAATTTATGGACCATGACCAAGTGCACACTAGTTCTAGTAGATGGCAGTGCCCTTTGTCTGTCAACTGAAACTTGGTATATTTTCCAAACCAAGATGCATTTGAATTAAAAGTGAGTAGGTATTCCAAGCTAGTAGTGGTAGACTTGTCAGCAAGATGGAAGTGATTATGCTCATCTGTCAATATACTACTATAAGATAGTAGAAAATATGGACATTGAGCTCACCTATTAAATGTATAATATTTTATTGAATGTGGTATGCCAGTGCGTGATGAGCCTACAAATAAAATCAGAACGCGGCACGCGCAACAATGAACGCGGTGTACAGTGTGGTGCACGCGCGCGATGCGCGGTGGGAATAATTGTGCACTTCTAACGCCATAAGCACCCTGGGATTACTGTTGCATAGACGTCGACCGTGACGAGTAGCATGGAAAACACTGAACCTCAGAATGCTTTGACATCCATATTTACGCCCACCGAGTGGGAGGCCCTGTGTGAGCTCCGAGTGAGTACTCACCAGTCTCTACTATGCACTTTCAAGAGTCGTCTCAGACCTTCATCTCTTTAAACAATCATACACCCACAGTCATCACTTCCCCAGTCATTTGCAACTGCATTTCCTGATAATCCAGATGCTGCGTCGACACCATACGAAATGTGGGGTGTTACGATTGATCCCGCCAACCCAAGAGACCCACGCGTCAATGTTCTGCTGATGAAGTTCTTGAGGGCTAGGTACGCTCTCGTTTATCGCAAGATGTATGCATGGGTTGGCTACATCCCATGATCTATAGGAATCTCAATCCGGCGGAGGCAAAGGATATGTTTATTGCTACACTCCGCTGGAGGCACTCTTTCAACATTGCTGCAGCGATGGAGGAGAACTTTCCAGACGAAATATTCGGGAAACTTGGAAAGGTCTACGGGAATGACAAGGCGAGACGCCCAGTTGCGTGCGTCCTAGTATTGACAGAAGCGGCGTCGCCGGTCAAACAGGCTCATGGTCATGTTCCCTTAGGTATAATCTCTATGGAGCAAACAAAGATGTCGATGCAGTTTTTGGTGATGTTCAGCGCTTCTTGCGGTAATGACCCCCTTTCCGTTCCTTGCCAACAGCACGAACTCATACAAGCCAGGTGGCGTGTCGCGTTCATGGAGAAGAGCATCGCGTTGCTCGACTTTGAAACCGTCGATCAAATGGTTCAAATTCATGGTATGCCATCTATTAGCTAAAACGTTGGTTCCGTTCCAATGTGTCCTATTCGTTGAGATTACGAAGGAGTTGGTATGTCCAGTCGCACAGAGAACTCAAAGAGGGCTGCGTCGGAGGCGTCAAAGATTTTCCAGGACTATTATCCAGAGTTCCTAGTGTGTTTCCCCCACTTTTCTCTACACTGTGTACCCTTGCTGACTTTGACGTTATCAAGTCCCGCAAATTTTTTGTCAATGTACCCTCGTTCCTCACTTGGATCTTCTGGCTTTTCAAGCCATTCCTTTCCTCTGCCACTCTCGCTAAAATGACGGTTGTGGGTTCCGGCCCTGATGCCCTCGGTGCCGCTCTCTTGCCCGTCATTGATAAAGACGAACTCCCTATACAATATGGCGGGACTGCAGACAATTTCTGATTATATATGCCAATTTTTTTGTGTCACGATACAACCTATGTGAAGGAATAGAAACCACGAACCCCGAAATAAGAGTGAAGGATTTCCAGGAAATCGTCGAAGGTCATTATCATTATATCAGTCAAAGTAAATAATGGCACCTGTGCTCAACATACGCTGCAAGTTCTTCGGCAGGAGTACCCAGAGTAGAGAGAAGCCGAAGACCAGCTTACTCTTCACCGCCGACACTGCTGTCACTAGCAACCGTAGTCGCATACTCGTGTTTCACTCCGTCCCAACCTTCAAACCAAGATGGGGGTCGACTACCAGGTGCCCAGCGTTTCCAGCGTGGGGTAGTGACATGTGACGAGTGTAGAGAAGGGTTGCTGAGGGTCACCGGTCAGATATCAGCGGAGACTAGTCATCAGAGACATACTTGGCACGTAAAGTTGGTCCTAACGCAAGGCGAGCAAAATTACTCGGAAACAACGGATTGCCGGGGACACGGTCGCCGATGGGATCATATGCACGTTCGCTCTCGCTGTCCCCAATCTCGGAAGACGCGGCATTGTAACCGAAGTCACGACACACATACGAACTGTGAAGAAACTATCAGAAGGAAATCGTGTGTGGCTTCGAAGACGCTTCACCCTGACATGCGCCTCCCAAGACTGGTAACGGATCCATGAGAGCTCGTCCGCGACAGGCGACGGGTGAGCGGTAAGTGAGAAAGATCCGGACTGCGAGGTTCGACGCTGTCTCTCCCTGGCACATCCATGCTCATAGCTGGGCTTGGCGGATACGAAAGCATATGCGGTGTAGTTGTGGAAGTGGAAGTAACTGAGGACGTGCAAACACGAAGCCCATGTATTTGCGCTTTGGGGTCATCTTCTGACTTGATAGGATCTAGATCAGCAGTGTCGATATCAGGTTCTTCTTCTTCTTCCTCATCTTCACGATCCTCGACGATATCTTGTAACACTTGATCGACTTGGGACTTGGAGGAAGACTGAGAAAGACCAGCCGGAAGACTCGAAGGTGGTGGGTTGCTTACTCCAGAAGCGGAGGGAGGAGAGTTGGAAGATGAGGTAACTAATATGGGTTCGATTACGAGAGACTGATCAGCAGAATCCGGAATGGGTTCATCTGGTGGGAGAGAAAGAGCAGACGCGCTATCTGCAGTGTCGATGAAATGACTGGCATCCAAGTCCTCCAGTTCTAATTCGGGTGGGACACCCAGAGCTCCTTTCAGGCGTTCCCAGATGAGCTCTGAATGAGCGAGAACACATTCTCTAGCTTTTCTCACCCACATGGCGTCATTGGCGGAAGTTCGATCAACCTCGATCAGCCATCGACGCAAGGTATGGAAAGTCCACTGAGCTGGGGCAATGGTGAACGGATCCTGTATCTCCTCAGACGGTGGTGGCTGAGCTGGGAATGTCTGTGTTAGGAGAGAAAAGAGCTTCTTCGTTGGTGGGATTGAGAGTAATTGAGCTGTTTCTGCAACCCTGTCGACAAAAGGAAGGTAGACGTCATCTGGGAGAAGGGTGAATGTTGCTGGGGATGTCGCCGCAACATCAGAGTTGATCGCATTGGACATGGTTTGACCAGGTACGTAGCGAGGAACAGATGCCTGTCGAGCGAGGTCGACGAGCTGCTCTGGTGAGAGATTTGGCTTTGAGAAGTTGGATCCACCGGATGCCGAGTGCCGACGAACGAACTGAGGAGAACTCGGTCTGAGCCGTGGGGAGGATGATGGACTGGAACCAGCTGCTCTGGAAGAGAAAACCTGTGGACTGGAGGGTTGGGTAGGAGAAACCGGGGAGAAAGACGAGAAAGCGAAGCTAAGTCTGTTGTTATCTACGGGGGATGAGGTAGAGGCATTGGTACTGCGGCGTAGGGATCTGCGACTGAGGATGGGGGAAGAGGGAGCGTCGGACGGGGGTGTCACAGAGGCAGATGCGGGGTCGACGACACGGACGATGGTCAATGTAGAAGACGTTGATCGATTTGGATCATAGTTGACTGCCGCATTCTTTCCTAGCGGGTCTGGCGCGCTCACAGATCCACGCCTCACAGAGAGCCGCTTCGATGACATGGTCAGCGTAAGTTATAAGTGCCACAACGCTTTATGTATTACCCCTCTTGCCAATCAAGGTAACTTCCTGATTCAGCTGCGTGATTTGGGTCTTGTCACAGTCACAGCCCCTGTCTCGGCAGACGCCGACGTACTGTACAGTACCACTTTCAGCCACAGCTGGTATTGACGCAACTAGATCAGCCAACTACAAGTCGATTATGGCCCAACGCGTTACCCTCCGCAAACGCACGCCGTACAACACCACTTCGAACCGCCGTCGCATCGTAAAGACTCCAGGCGGGAGGCTTGTCTATCACCATCTCAAAAAACCGCCTACCCAGCCAAAATGTGGTGATTGTGGGATTGGATTGCCTGGTGTATGCCGAATGCTTTTGCTGGGCCGTATTCGATGCACTCATATACGTGTGTAGATTCCTGCGCTTCGGCCGCGCCAGTATGCCACCGTTTCGAAACGCATAAAGTCGGTTCGTCGAGCGTACGGAGGGTCACGGTGCGGCGACTGCGTAAAGTCACGGTATATTCCTTTCTATCTCCCTTCTTTTTTCATGTTTCATGATTTGCTACAGTATCCTGCGTGCGTTCCTGGTAGAGGAAGCCAAAATTGTGAAGAAAGTCATCAAAAGCCAGAAGACTGCTCGGAAGTGATCTCCGGAGAGGATTGGGGGTTACTTACCATTGTGTTTTCTTTGCGGTCCACGATCCTTTATTGCATCCATGTAAAAGCCCTTTATAAGCCAATCCATGACAGCCGTAGCCTATGCTTCCGTGGGGATACCGACAGATCTTGACATGGTCCACTCCCACATCCGTTCGGATCGACGTCATTGAAATCTCGTTCATCATCGTAGCAGAATTTGTCTGGTCAGGCAACGAAACAGCTGAGCGTACAAATAGAAACTATGCTAGTCTCCCGGTCCATTCAATTGTGCAATAGTCTTCAACGAATCTATGGGTTGATATGAGACTGGATAATGTAGCTTTTTCATCCTCATAAATATCCGGTTCCTGTTCTAAGCAGACACCTGCGTTTCATGTATCAATGTGACCCCGGAAAGATGAGATGAGGTAAACGCAAGGGAGACCGTCTCGTTCGGGGGGGAATCGATTGAAGGAGGAGGGGATGGGTATGGGTCTGCAGGTGATACGACTCCTGGTCGTTTGGTAAAGGTCGACGGTAAAGTCAGCGGAGGAATACGGCCGGAAAGTTTCCTTTCCAAAGGGATATTGGGCGGCTGTAGTTGCATACCGTCAGACGGCGAGGGAGGACGCTGAGGTCGTGATTGCACCGCAGTTGTGGACGACACCACGGATTTTGCCAATGATTTTGGCGACGGCGGAGCATTACCGCTCAACAACTGCTCCTCCACGCGGTTCGAAGGAAGTATCAAGTCACGCGCGGCTTCTACCCTCTTCATCTTAACCTCCCCCTTTTCTACATCGGTCTTGGAGGCATTGTACATGTATAGGCCAACGAACGTCAACCCGATCCCAAGGCCTTGAATAGGGTGGACACTCTGGTTAAACCATAAGATTGCCATGCATATGACCCATATCCGTTTGACCAAAGAGGCGATGGAATAGGTGACTGGAGAGGTGGATGATAGGATCACGAATGCAATGATGCTCTGGGCAAAGTGGACAAGGCCATTAAGCGTGAAGTAGTATGTGAGGAGTTGGATGGAGATGTGACCCTGATTAGAATGGACAATATATGTCGGGTTATCGAGAGCAGCGAGGAAGCGTGGAAGGTCTGTAGAACTCCAGAGGGGTACCATGAGAATGAATGCCGCGCTCGATGAATAGAACAGTAAATTAACTTTATCGAGTCGATGCGAGGACGCTTGCGACCCAGACGGAACGACTTTCTTGAAAAATATGTTCGAGCTGACAAAAATAAGGGCAGAACCAAAGGCACACAGCACCCCAAATGGACTAGATGCGGAGGTATCGAACGTGGATGCAAGCATGACACCGATAATCAATGGAAGAAGCGATATATAGGTCTTTGGTGAATATTTGACCCCAAAGAGAAGTGCATATGCGGCGACGGTAAATAGCGGTGATAACGCCTTTGGCCATATTAGACTAATGAAGGGGTAGGAAAAAGAAGACAAGACACACTTTGATGGTGTGCACCGTACTAACGTGAATTCTAGAGATTGCCATGCTAGAGAACATGTGACCACCGACTTGGAAAGCACCCATGGGCAAGGTCGCCCTCAATATAGCAACGGTCGGAGGGCGTATCCTGCTGAAATTGATCGCCGGAGTCATGATAAGAAGGCAGCAGCCGGCAACAAAACCAAATTGGACGATGGTGAGGGTGACTGGGTAACGAAACTGTTCGAGGATTGCTTTCCCTGTGTTCGAGGACAAGGCAGATGTTGTATACCATAGTACACACAACATAAGAAAGCGGGCAGCAGAGGAAATGGAGGGTGTTGCTGCAGCGGTTAAAGGACCCCGAGGGCGACGGAGGAATGGTGGAGGAAGGTGTCGTGCTTCCGATGCGAGTGGCCTGCGGTGCAAAAACTTCTTGATGCTTTCCGAGATCGATGAAAAGGAGTAGGAGGATTGCTGTTTTGGCTGGATGCTGCAAGCACCTTGCGACATAGACAGTGGTCCTTCCGAGGGATTGCTGACCGGCCAAACATGCCTGGAATTCGTAAGATCATCATGATGGTATTCTTTATGTGGGAGATATCTGGCGGAGTCAGTATCAATGCGATTTTTTTGCATCCCACAAGGAAAGAACGAGGGGCTGGTAGAGAGTGGAAAAGAGGCGGCCGCCGTGCCTTGCAGTGAAAGAACTTGCCGACGCCAAACTATAGTAACTACGACTTCGTTGTATATTTCCACAGCCACACAATCAGTATCACGTGCTAAAAAGGCCTACCCTAAACTTTCCCAATGCAGTGCACTCGAATGCCGACTTACCCCATCGTTGATATCAAGGTCGTTGCCATCGCCGTCGTCTCCTCAAGAAATCCATCATGGTTAGTCGTATGTCCTCTGGTATCCTTGGGCACACGCCGGGAGTCATTATTCCTTGCCCCTTGTCGTTGGGATGGGTGGATGCTGACCACCTTGCCGGGATGGAACCAATACAAGCTCGCTTTGTTGTCTGGAATCTGACCCGTTGTCCCATCTCGTAGGCCCGTGGACCAAAAAAGCACTTGAAGCGTCTCGCCGCTCCATCATCATGGATGCTCGACAAACTGAGCGGTACCTACGTGAGGAACCTCACTCGATCTATGCTACTTTGAAGCTCAAACATAGATTGCAAGGCCCCTCGCCCGTCCCCTGGTCCCCACAAATTGCGCGAATCCCTCCCCCTTACCATCTTCCTCAGGAACAGGCTCAAGTACGCTCTGACCGGACGCGAAGTCATCACAATCGTCAACCAACGTCTCATTAAAGTCGATGGAAAAGTGCGCACCGACGCTACCTATCCCACTGGCTTCATGGGTGAGAGACTTCGCCCTATCACTCAAACAGTACATTCATATATAAGCAGACACTGTCTCGATCGAAAAGTCCGGCGAACATTTCCGTTTGCTGTATGACGTGAAGGGTCGTTTCACCATTCACCGCATCACTCCCGAGGAGGCTAGCTACAAACTTCTCAAGGTCCGAAAAGTAGCCATCGGTGCCAAGGGTGTCCCCCACATCGTCACGCACGACGGTCGCACCATCCGATACCCGGATCCAGCCATCAAGGTCAACGACACTGTGAAGTTTGACCTTGAGCAAGGCAAAATCACCGATTTTGTTCCTTTCGATACTGGCAACATCGTCATGATCACTGGTGGTCGTAACATGGGTCGTGCTGGTGTCATTGTTCATCGTGAAAAGCACGTGGGAGGTTTCGACATCGTTCATGTCAAGGATTCTCTCGATCGTACATTCGCCACACGGTACGTGATACTATACATCTCGGCCACCAATGAGGTTCAACTAGTACAATACAGTATTTCCAACATCTTTGTCATCGGTCAAGGCACCAAACCTTGGATATCGTTGCCAAAAGGAAAGGGAACTAAACTCACAATTTCTGAGGAGAGAGACCTCCGGAGGAGACGCGCTGCCGATCAATAGATGCGCGTCATCATTGGTTCTGCACGGTTCTGTTCATGTATGTACCTCCATGCGCATGCTCTTTGCGACGACAAAAATGTACCTGAACACATGATGCGTATGAGTATGGCAATGACTCTTTTCTCGTTCCTCATTCATTTCATGCTTGATTATATAAAACGTCGAGATTATTGTTCGCATTACCAGTAATCGGCTGATCTAGGTTCTACGAAAGACATTTTAGTGACCCTTTTCTCCGACTCCCATCGTTTAAACCACTTGGCCATTTTGGCCCTCGAAGTAGAGCTGCCCACATTCACTGTAGGGATCATTCTGCCCCAATCACATGACATTGCAAAGCAGGTGAGCTCGAAAAACGAGCTATGCTCCGAGTAAGGCACCCCGAATATTTGGACGTTATATGAAGACTTTTGCGAGGGCTGGAGATCCGTGTAGGAGAAATGTCGTGACTGGCCACGGGAGATGATGGACTGTATCGAGGCATTTGGACTGCTGACGCTGCCGGATGGTGGAGAGTAACTGTGAAAGAAGTCACTAAAAGACAATTATTAATAAAATGCGGAAAAACCCTACGTCCACCCAGTCGGCCGGAACCCAACAATTCTCGAAAACGTTCCCTTGAATCTCTGAAGATATGACCTAAGGCTATCTGATGTGACTGCACCCAACGGCAATATGTGTACGTTTGCTTCGGCAGGGTCCGCAGTGAGCAGAACTTGGAGCTCTTGATCCGTCTGGCATCGCAGTATAGCAGACTTGCGCGGGTCACAGTAGATTTTGGTCCCCAGAGTTTGGGCAATGGCTTACATACGTGCAAAGACTCCCTCAGACCCAACTCGGACGATAAAATCAGTATATGCCCACCTTTGACTATGCGTTCCTTGCCTATTGAATATGTCCTGGGAGCGAAGTCAGTCGTGGGTCAAAACGGAAAATAATCCACCCACCCTACTATCACGAGAGTGCGCTCCTGCAACATCTGATAATCCCTCTCCGAGGAGGTGGAAGACTTCATCCAAGTATCTATCGTAGAATTTCGGATTACTTGACCGTCGGAGTTGTCTCCAACCCTTCCCACTATCAGTCTCCTGGCTAACTCTGCACAAGCAGAAATGACTAGTGGCTGGGGCGAAAATGTATACTATCCAGCTTGTTAGGTCTTTGACGACCGAAGGGAGTATCGTGACAAACCTTCGGATTGAGGTATGTGGTGTCTAGGTAGATAAGGTCGATGTGCTTTCCTTTGACCGCGGGGTGGAGGACATGACGCGGTGACGCGCGGAAGTCCCCACAATGCAGATAACGAAAGATTGTTGGAGAACCTATGAACGAGGACTTGAATGTGCTATCGCCAGCATCCACTGTTCGTTGCCCTTCGAATAAGAAAAGGCAAGAACCTGGGCAGTGATTGGCTTCGATCAGCGTCACGGTCACCCCTCCGGTATCAGGTACTATAATCGGCGTGTCCAATGGTAATGGATGGATCCACTCAGGATCTACAGCTAGCATGTGTATAATCAAGTTGGCAGTGTCCTCTGCAAAAGGATTAGCACTGGCTTCACAGATTGCTCGTGCAATGACCTGAACAATAAATAGGGCCGCTTTTCCACTTGGACCCGAGATTAGTGTAGTGGTCGGAATGCGCGTGACTATTAGGGTCCAGTCAGTATTGGCATACGAATAGAGACGCGGGTCGAACAAACGTCAGAAAATACGCTGTGACACCAGGAATGGTACCATAGCAGAACGCATCCACTGCGATTGGCATTCCTTGCAATACCTTGTAAAACGGAGCTCTTCTGCGGTTTCCGCGGGTAGGCCGCAAATCGCAACTGGCGGCGGCATCTGCCTCTACCCAGTGATCATCATCCTTGTGCGAATTCATTAACACAGTATATAGATCGTCTCTTTGACCTTTGACGAGTGTGTCTGTACTAGCACTGTAAAACCTCACGAGGGGTTGCGTTGAAGTACATTCATTCGTAACAAAGCTGTCGTTTTGCGAGGTCTTGTCGAGGCATTGATTGACATGGGTTTGAACTTCCTAGTCGAGGCACAACGACAATCAGAGAACTGGCATGAAAAAAACCTAGATGCCATACTCACAAGAACCAGAACTCCTGTCAAATTTTCTCCGCACACCGGACAAAAGGATTGTTCGTCAGAATATCCCCCCTCAGCCTCACCGATTTCGATGGAATTATCTAGTGCCATGAGTTCATCGTCTCCAGCTGCCCATTCTCCGATGGAGAACTCGGCTGCGGTGTTATCAGTTAATGTACTCGTTGATAGACTAGGCACATTTTCGCGCGAGACTGAAGCAACTTGATTCCTTTCAGTTAGTGATAGCTGGTTTCCTACTATGTGTAGGATTGAATAAGACACATGCCAACTGCCCAGAAACCCCAGAAACACGAACCGGCGGGAGCTAGCTTCAAGTCTGATGGGTCTGGTTGGATCGCATTTGACAGTGATTGCCATCCATTTCTGGGAGCCTGCTTTGCACACGAAATATCGACAGGCCCCAACAGCTCTGATGGCAGACCAAATTCAAAGGCATTCCTGTTTTCGAGTGCTGCAGCGGTCGTGGTTGCAACCAGGGATCGAGACACGTCAGAAACCGCGGTCCTGGAGTTCAGCTGAGCGCGTCCTTCTGCCTTCTCCCCGTCTTCACTGTCGGAATCAATGACAATGATTTCGTTTGAAACCACATTCCGGGTGTGTTGGATACTAGGCGCCAATTGTTGTAACGTTCTCACTCTTGCCCGTTTTGTTGCGTCAGCACCGGAGAAAAAGTCCAACAGCGTACGGTTTGGTGAAGGTTCTTTGCGTTTTCTCGTGGATGACCCCATATTGATTTCAAGAGAAGTGCGGTGCGGCCGCGCCACTTGAAGCTTGGATCCAATCAGAGCTCTCAAAACTTGAGTGAGAAAGGAAGTCACATGAGGTTACTGTTTTCTGGGACTGATTCAGAGGTTACCCGGGCAGCCTCTGGCTCGGCTCTGGTACGCAGATGCAGTAAGGCCCTTACTGGTTAGTTTATGTCCCAATGACCACTGTCGCATTACATAAATACGTAGTGTCTGTGGGATAATGTTGCTGACTAATCAGGATCCCATATACTATAATATCACTGGCACCGTACAAGCACCATGCGGTCGATCGTACGTTTTTTCAGTACTGTTGTGTCGAAAAAATCACTAGAGACATCGTATTCCATTGCCACCCATGATACCTTCGCTCTCCCGTGCTTCCCCTGTGGCGCGGTGCCCCGGGCTTCTCCGAGGTAATACCCATATGCCAATTTTTTTTCAAGATAACAGCCAAACCCACGTGTAAACTTCTCCAGTTCCTCGAACTTATCGTCGGCCAGAGAGCCACTTAAGGGCAAGTACTGTATGTATCATTTCACTTGAGCGTCCCCTTTGTCTTTCTTGACATTTGACATTCGGTCCCAGAATCAATTATCAGTTGGTCTGTCATCAGATAACCATGTTTTCGTCTATAATATAGATCACATCTGATTCTCGTCAACTGTCCACCCATATTCCTCCGAAATCTGTTAATACCAGCGCTATTCTTCATAGGACGTCGTGGACACCGCCTGTCGCAATCCGCGCTGAGGGGATCTATGTCGAACTTGCCGATGGACGTCGACTGATCGATGGAATCGGAGGGGCGGCCGTTTCGTGCCTTGGTGCTAGTCATCCAAAAGTTATTGCTGCCATAAAACAGCAACTTGATACCCTTCCCTGTCCGTCCGTTTCAACAGTATTTGTGCTAGCATGACTGATGCTTGGTATCTGATAGATGTGTACAATATGCAACTGTCCAGCAATTCTGCAGAGGATCTCGCAAAGTTCCTTGTCGAGTCTAGCGACGGAGCGTTTGAACGGGCGGTGTACGCCTCCGGCGGCAAGTATTACTTCCAAGCAAGTAGAATGTGGCTTTCAACAAATATTCTATTATCACAGGTTCTGAGGCCATGGAAGGCGTTATCAAGCTTGCAAAACAGGTCAGTGTCGAGTCTTTGGTTATCTATTACATACTTGATGTAGGGTTGTTGCAGTATTTCGTCGAAATCGGACAACCGGCCAGAAGGAATTTTATTGCCCGACAACTGTCGTTCCATGGCAATACTCTTAGCACCTTGTCGCTTGCCTATCATCCGGCGCGGCGTGCGCCTTATGCAAATATTCTAGACAACGAGCATTTCCATCATGTTTCCCCGGCATATGCAAAGCGTTTTCAAAAACCAGACGAAACGGAAGAACAGTATGTCGAGCGCCTCCGACAAGAATTAGAAGACAAGTTCATCGAACTTGGCCCGGAAACCGTCATCGGTTGTGAGTTGTTACTCTAGATCGGGTCACATCATCCCTCAATAAATTCAAGTTGCCGCAGAGACAGTTGTTGGTGCCACCACTGGTGTCGTAGGTGCCCCAAAGGGATATTTCGCAGCAATGAAGTCTGTTTGTGAGAAGTACGGAGCCCTGTTTATCCTAGACGAGGTCATGTCTGGGATGGGCAGTAAGCCGATCTCTCTTGTACAGTGAATGACCCCATTACCTCCATTTCTAGGAATGGGCTCCCTGCACGCATGGCAAAGCGTTGGAGATGGGGCGGCCCCGGATATACAGGCAGTTGCCAAAGGTCTGGGTGGAGGGTACGTCAGTATATATCCGAGAAGTTTCTCTTGACGGAGAGCCATACAGATATGCATCTATTGGAGCAATTCTTTTATCCCCTAAAGTCACAAGAGGTATACAAGGTGGATCAGGTTTCTTCAAACATGGACACACCTATCAGGTGCGCACTTTTTGTTTGTGATACAGTGCCATCTCGAGATTTTATTTAGGCACATCCATTGGCTTGCGCAGCATCCTTGGCAGTACAAAGGGCCATTGTAGAGGAAAATTTGCTCCCAAATGTCGTGCAGAATGGCGAACTGATGGAGAAGCTTCTTCACGAGGGACTATCGGCGGAAGGAGCAGTAGCCAAACCGTTTACATTCGACATTCGAGGTCGTGGCGCATTTTGGGGCATCGAGTTCGACTTCTCAGGCCCCGAAGCAGCGAAGCTTGACTTCAAGGGACAAACATTTGCTATGCTTGTCCAAGCACGCAGTCTCGACAATGGCCTCATCGCCATGGGCATGAATGGAGGCGCCACCCTTGATGGTTCTAAAGGCGATCATCTTATGCTGGGTCCCGCCTATAATGCTACGACGATGGAGATTGAGAGGATTGTCGAGATATTGGTCAAGAGCGTAGGCGAGGTTTTGAGGGAATCATTCGTGTAACAAGACCTGAAGTTCTGATCGAGTCAGACTTGTATTTTTGTTGATAATGTGGTACTGCGCCACTAGCTTTTGGGGATTTCCCACGCCTGTGCTTATGTTGTGGGCCAAAGTAATCCTAAGTACTTCAATTAGCACGCTCACTGTACGACAGCCTCCTGTCCTTTTTCCTCAACCGCGACCTTGTCTTAGACTTCTATTTAGCTCGCTGAATCGATGGCTGGGGGTATGCTCTAAATGGACTTCCAACCTATCCATCAACAAGCGGCCACAAGCTCCAGTACCTCCCAGCTACCCCAATCAGAATCAGCTCCACTTCCATCCACTTCCACTTCCACTACTGTCCCAGAATTAAGATCACTACGCTCCAGTGCTAGAGTCAAGGCTGCCAGGCAGAAGGAGAAAGAACGCGAACAAGCAAGAGACAAGGACGGCGACGCAGTGGAGCAATCAACTCCACCCTCGGAAAACACCTGTGCACTCAGCAAATCAACAACAACTTCAAAGAACAAGCGATCCCGTGAAGCTAGTTCAGGAAAGGGAAAAGCAAAGGACTCTACTGACGATTCCATCCGAACTTCTAAAAGGTGTGTCATCCTGTGAATCTTCCGACGCTATTGCGTCTGACGCTCGTCATCTGCCACCGTTTCAGGGCAAGGAGAGCCACTTTCCCATCAACCTCAACCTCATCTCTCACCATCAACGAACCAACCAAGGACCGGAAGGGCAAGAAGCGTGCTGCGCCTGAAGCTGATTCTGAAGAAGAGCGGGACACTGCAGCTGCATTGTCATCTACCAAACGTACCAGAACCACTGCTTATTCCTTGAGATCCCGCGCCGGCCCCTCGACCTCGATCTCTGCACCAATGCCGAAAAAGTCTAGGTGGGCATGATCTTCTCACGTACAGGTCTATGTTAAGACTATGTTTCTAGGTCTTCTCCCACCAAAAGCAAAGTGGCCGTCAAGGCAAAGACTGCCGCCACTGCCAGTACATCCAGAGCTCATGATGAAGACGTCGATATGGCTGACGCCGAAATGGTCAAATGTGAAGAGCCCTCTCAGGAAGATCGGGGGGATAGTTATGCCGATGAGGACGATGATGCAGATGATCGTGATGATAAACCTCCACCCATCGAGAATGATACTGATGATGGTGGAGACGATGAAATGCGGTCTCCGACAGGGGCTCCTCGAGCCTTCGGTGGTCTGGATGAAACGGCCGCGATGGCGATTTTTGGTGACTATCGACACCATGGGTCGTATATGGTGTCCCTTTCAGGGCGGCTCAAAACTATGCTGAACAATATCAAGTCTACCGCCAGTCCAACCACCCGTCTTGTAACCTTACAGGAGTTGAGCGAGCTCCTTTCTATTTCTACCGAAGACACTCTGGCAGGATCGTTCCAGGTCGAAGAGTTCGTGCGTGAGCTTGTCAAGATTTTGGGAGGACGAGGCGTGAACGAAGATGAAGACGACGATGGAGCCGACGACGAAGACCAAGATCCGGATGCTGCTCTTGCCGCAGCCTTGGCAATGAGTTCTGGGGGAAATTATCAGGGGGACGACAACCTCGAGGCTCAAATGCTTGCTTGTAGATGCCTCGCTAACCTCATGGAAGCTCTCCCGGGAGTGGCTCATACTGTAGTTTACCATGGAGCCATCCCCGTTCTCTGCAGCAAGCTGATAGAGATATCTTATATTGACCTTGCCGAGCAAACCCTCAGCGTACGTCGGGCTTCATTGAGCATTTTATTATTCCTGACAATATCATCACAGACGCTGGAAAAAATCTCGGAAGAGTTCCCAAGCTCCATCGTTCGTGAAAATGGACTAGCAGCTTTGCTGAATTATCTTGATTTCTTCTCCATCGCCGTTCAAAGAACCGCACTTCAGGCTGCTGCAAATTGTTGCAGGAATATCTCCTCTGACCATTATCCCATGGTCCTTGGCGTCTGGCCGATAATTCGCAACTGCTTGGGGTACTCTGATCAAAGGCTAGTTGAGTTCGCTTGTCTCTGCGTTATCCGAACCATCGATTCCTATCATCGCGCATCCACGGAGAATCTCGAGAACCTTTTGGACCGAACCGCGATCCGTGCCATAAATCTTCTTCTCATGCCATCGGGAGGATCGCCGCTGATTGCGGCGAACACATACACATTACTTCTGAGGGCATTGGCTACTGCAGCTCGCGCCAGTCCCCGAATCACCGTCACCTTATTGCAAGCGGACATTGTGGACACACTCTACCAGATTCTTACAGGCGTACTACCTTCCATGTCTGCTGAAGCGATTGGGGGTGGCCAGGGTCTCGGGGGTGATGTGACACACATGACGGTCATGGAGAACTTGGCACATCGTTCCAAAGACCAAGTAGAAGAGGCGCTCAGTTTAATATCTGAACTTATGCCTCCCCTTCCAAAAGGTAGATAAGCTTCGTCCTTCTACATAAAGCGTAGCTCACGCTCTTCCAGATGGAGTTTTCGATCACAAAGGCTACACGGACAAGGCATTAGCACGTATGGTGAAAGCCAAGACTAAAGCCGATCGCACCGCCGCCCGCCAGGCTGCTATCTCCGCTCCCCATTCGTTCGCCGACTCAGCTCTGCCAGATACGTTACACAACCTTGCGGGGCATCACGACTCTACTCAGGAATCCGATGCTCAGGCTCAGGATACCGATGAAGCGATGCCTCACGTTCCCGGTGTTGAACCTGTCTCGGACAGAACAGAATTGCTACGTTCTAAGCCAGAGGTGGTTGGACGTTTCATGCGGTTGATGGTTCCCATTCTTATCGATGTATACGCCGCGAGCGTGATCACACCAATTCGCGTCAAAACGCTCACGGGTCTATTGAAAGCTGTGGGCTTTTTGGAAGGAATTGAACTCAAGACTGCTCTACGTGTTGGTATTCCAATCTTCTTCCGGCGGTCTCTTCTGATTATTTCCTCAGTTCGTACCGGTTGCCAGCTTCGCTTCGTCCATCCTATCATCGAAAGATCACCCGTCGCTCATCATTGGAGTCCTACAGCTTGTTGATCTTCTTCTGCAAAAGCTTCCTTCTGAGTACAGACCAGCCTTACGAAGGGAAGGTGTTTTCCATGAAATCGAGGTTTTTGCCACAAGAACGTTGTCCACGACGAAGCCGAAGGATAAAGATCCGCCCGACCTATCTGTTACATCAGATATAGCCATCTACGCTTCGTCCGCAATCCCGGGACACAAGAAGCACCACATGTTCTCTCTGGAACCAGAGGATGCAATCACATTGCGTGCTCGTGTCATGCGATTCAGCTACTCCCTTGGTCAAGACGATGGTAGTAATAGTGACGATTCATTCGACGATCTCCGCCGCTTGGTCAAAAAGCTTTCTGCGTCAGACGCATCCGAGCAAGGTCTAGCTTCTACTCTAAGAGAATTGGCGGACCACTTTACCTCAGAGAGCTCTGTCTCAAGTTTCGAATTGCTCCGAAGTGGTGCCGTTGATGGACTCCTCCGCTTCCACACAGAGAAAGGTTTAGGTCAGTCTATTTTGTGATTTCCCGATCATGCGTCTGAGAAATACCTAGTATCAATCAAGCGTCGTCAGGAAGTTTTCTTTGAAGCCTTCGCTCGTCCCTCTCGAGCAGGGAATTCAAATCAACCCCCCCTTGCTATTTTGGTCAAGAAGCTACAGGAAAGCTTAACGAGGATGGAGAACTTTGAGGTGATCACTATTGCGCAGGGCAGCGACGGTAATGTTCTTCGTTATGTACGTGGTTGCACCCTGACTCAGTTCTCTCAGACTCGAAACGAAGCTCTCCGTCCTTGCTCGCACGCCAGTTACGGCTTCGTTTAATTGCGGATGACGATTCAGATGTTCCACGAAATCTGCAGAACATGGTTGTATCGATTCATGCGATTGCAACATTCCAGGCTCTTAATGACTATCTTCGTCCTCGAGTTGCTGGGTTAACGTCCAGCGGGCGATTATCGAACATGCTTGCGGCTGCCTCTGGCTTTGGTCTTGCAGCTCCTTCTCGAGTACCCCCTGATCACGAAGCAGGTCAACCCACTATAGTGCCTGCAGTTCAACCTTCCTTAGATGTTCCCACACCAGCGAGTGATCTCCGCCGAAGGCGTAGCCAACGACTCAGCGCAAAGAACGCAAATTCGGGTGCTCCAGTTTCTGACAATGCTTCCTCCGCCACAACTAGCTCTACCTCGGCTTCAGACAATATATCTAGGCGAGAAGAGCCTCTGGTTCAAGAGAGCGAGCTTGCTACTGAACTCACGGATGATGAAGTTGATGCGGAGGTTAGCTTCGGTCCTTTCGTTGGCGAGTGACCCTGACACCAACATATATAGGTTTTTGAAGGGGACGAGGATGCGGACCTAGCAGCTGACAAGACGGTGACGTTGTCCGTCACTGAAGGTTTGTTACAAAGATTTTCGATTTTCACTGCAATTATGCTTACGTGATATCCTGCAGATGATGGCAGAATTGAAGCGCAAACACCGGATGGCACACGCATAGCAACACCTAATTCTTCGAGGGGTGGTCCGCCTATGACATCGATTCGGCAGGGATATATTCCAAAATCTTCCTACGCTGCCGCTCTTAAGGCGAAGCCCACTGATTGGCATCTTGAATTCCGGATGGACGACCACTTGCTTCCACTGGACTTGACCATCTACGGCGCAATCCATCAGCATGAGATGAGGAAGAAAGTAGCTGCGTTACCATCCAGTGCTATGTGGCAGGGGGTGTATACGGTCAAATTTAAGAAGGTTAGCGGACCTCCGCCCAGCCAAGAACGTAAGAATCCCCTTCCTCCGGTTGTCCATCAAGTTTTACTAATACGTTGCCGCTCAGCACGGAGTGAAACGATTGCACGGATCCGATCGCCCAGCCCTACCCTCTCTTCACTCCCTGATGACGCCCCTCATGCGAAAATTCTACGTCTCCTTCGGGTCCTCCACAAGTCAAATGCAGCAGAGGCTGAACGACCATCGCGACCTCTTGAACAGCATGCTTTGCCCGAGTCTGCTTTTATAAACAACAAATTGACAGCCAAGCTCACTCGACAATTAGAGGAGCCGATGATCGTCGCAAGGTTTGTTATCCTTCAATACTGTTGATAAACTCTTAATATTATTTCCAGCTCCTGTCTGCCTGACTGGGCCATTGACCTTCCCCAGAACTTCCCTTTCCTCTTTCCGTTTGCCACCCGTTACAACTATTTGCAGTCCACGTCATTTGGCTATGCGCGCCTGATTCTCAAGTGGCAAAGTCAACAGGGCCGAAGTCAAGACACCTCACGCCGAGACGATGGGATCGGGTTCCTTGGCCGACTTCAGCGCCAGAAAGTTCGTATATCGCGCAAGCATATTCTTGAGTCTGCAGTGAAGGTGTTCGAACTTTATGGGTCATCTTCTTCGATCTTGGAGGTGGAATACTTCGAAGAAGTTGGTACTGGTCTCGGTCCAACCCTGGAGTTCTATTCTCTTGTTTCCAAAGAATTTGCACGCAAAGATCTCAAGATCTGGCGTGATGCGGAGGCGGGTTCGCCGGGAATCTATGTGCATCATCCCGCTGGGCTTTATCCGGCACCCATTAGCCCCGACGACATCGCGAACGATGGCGGACAGTATGTGACCAACCTTATCTATTCATGCCACTAACTCACTCTACAAAGGAAACGAACCCATATCCTCCGTGTGATTGGGCAGTATGTAGCCAAAGCGATGTTGGACTCTAGAATCATCGATCTTTCTCTCAACAATATCTTCATTAAGCTTGTTCTTGGAGAAGAAATTCCGTTGACCATTGATTCGCTCAGGGTAACTGCCCTTCTGTTCACTGTGAATCTCACTCATTGTTTCTCAGTTGGTTGACAACGACCTTGCGAACTCTCTTGCCAAATTACAGAGCTATGCATCCATAAAAGGACAGTCGGAGAAGGTGAGTCTTTCAGTGGACGTGCTCCCCACTTCCATCCTGATATGTGTTAAACAGCTTTACCGCAAAGTGGCGTTGATGGACATTGTCAATGTTGAGGATCTCGCTCTTGATTTTACACTGCCTGGCTATGACATTGAGCTGAGAGTACGTGACCTGTAAACTGCCTGAGACATGACTTTTTGACTCATGACAATCAGCCCGGTGGTCGTGACACTCCTGTGACCTCCGATAATGCGGAACAATATATCCACGAAGTTTTGGATGCCATTATCGGGACGGGAGCTCGACCGCAGGCTAAAGCCTTCAGAGAAGGTTTCTCGAAGGTGTTTCCAATATCTGATCTGCAAGCGTTCACAGCAGATGAGCTTGTGATGCTCTTTGGTAACTCTGATGAGGACTGGGGTATCGAAAGCACGTTCTGTAATGATTATTGACCGACACGATGCTGACGTGATATTACAGGTCTCAACGAAGCGATCAAGGCTGACCATGGGTTCAATGGGGAAAGCCGTTCAATTCGCGAGTTGATTGAGCTAATGTCTGAATTCGACGTGGCCACGCGACGTGATTTCTTGCAATTTATCACCGGAAGCCCCAAGTTACCTATCGGAGGTTCGTGATTCAGTCTTGCGGCCGCCAGCAAAGTTGACACAGTTGCTGAATTGCAATAGGTTTCCGGGGCCTCAACCCGCCACTCACTGTCGTTCGGAAACCACATGAAGCCCCGCTTACCGCCGATGACTATCTGCCTAGTGTAATGACCTGCGTCAACTATCTGAAGCTTCCAGAGTACAGCTCGAAGAAAGCCATGAGAGAAAAGTTGTGTACAGCGATGAAGGAAGGAGTTGGTAGCTTCCACTTGTCTTAAGTGATCATATTGTGTTTCATTCCACTAACTTGTTTACACATCCTCTCCGCTTCCTCTGGCAATGAGTATTTATGCAATATCGAGTATACTATGGTACATAATGAAAGTTGGCAGACCGCATAGACAGCTTGATGAGTCATATCAGCTTACCCACACATGGCTGCGGAACAGTGCCCAGGCTCGCTTGAGACACTCTGATTGGATTCTGTTCGAAGCATGTACGTGCGTCCGGACAGACCACTTGTCGTAAAGTGTACGTTTGACCGGTGGAACAAGCACATTAGCTTTGCATCGGCCAAAAACTGTTCGTACGACCTCTTGAAGAACAAGGTGTGTTCAATATCAACTCATCAGTGGCTGTAAGCGAAGGATGTCGTTCGTACGTATTAACACCCTGTAGATCGAACAGTGTTTCTCCCTCTATGCTACTTCCTATGTGGTATCCTACAAGGACGATGATGGCGAAGTCACCGACATCTCAACGGAGTCGGATCTTACAGAGGCCATCCAGTATTTCCAAGCCGGCTCGGATGACCCCCCTCTCTCTTCTGCAGCATCTATCCTCTCGGGGAGAAGTTTTGGTGGCAAACGGCGAATCACTCTACGAGTCCATATAACGGTCGACTACGATGGTCCCAGTTTGAGCGATACATCGAGCTTGGCAAGCTTGGAGGAGTACAGAGGGAGAAACAAGAGCAGCGGAGACCTCAGCTGGCCAGACGTAGAGCCAACCGGCGAACTGGAAGACGATCGTTCCCATTCCACTTCGCCTTTCGAACACGTCCTTTCCTTGTCTGCAGAAGACAGAGGAGCAGCATGGCTCCGAGATCAGAATGCACGCACCATCAAGGCCATGCTGGGCGCCACACCTGAACCGTCGGAATCTGATTCTCGATCGGAGGATCAGCGTTCGCAGGAGAACATAGACGGCGACCTAGCTCTGCAGCGGGATCCACGGGGGAAATACTATTACTCCTATACGGGCGGTAGCTCCACGCATGACTCTGGGTACGAAGACGGTTTCAGTGTCAAGGACGAGAATGAGCCTTCGACGAGCGAATCCTCGGACCACGTGCGGCCAAACAGCATGCAGCTCAGCTGGCTTGCTTCGCAGCAGAAAGTTCATAATCAAGATCCTGCCACAGACTCCACCGCGTCTTTTTCTTGCCTGGACACGAATCCTTACACCACTCCCCCCGATATTCCTTCCGAAGCCTCGTCATACCTCCCGCCTGTCGTTCCTCCTCCCGGAACGCTAACATCATGTTCCGAGTGCGGGGTGTTCCTAGACGCGATTCGCTATGTATGCGCGATCTGCGGGGAAAAGGAGCCAATAGGCAACCCGCTCGAGCCGAGCGGATCGAATCTCAGTTATGGCAAGCAGAAGGAGAGGTGTACCGATGTCGGGCATTCTTATCCATCCCCTGCGCCTCAGAAATCACGATTTTTTTCTTGCAAGTCCTCCTCGCTGGACTCGATCACACGGGGCAGCTCTCCACGTAGGCGTAATGGACATCTGGATAACAAGCCTCTGCCTTGTCTCCCTTCTTCAAGTCCAACGTTGCGAGGATCAGGTCGTTTGTCCGAGTCAGAGAATCTGGGCTACGAGCTTTGTTCTGGATGCATAGAAGCTGCCGGTATTTACCACGCGCTTTGTGCTAGCACTGAGCGAGTGGGGAGTACCTATTCAGATCCTACGTCACCCGAGGATGCGATGTCGTTGTGGATACGTTCCGCGCCACGGCAAAAAGGGCAACTTCGACATGCGTTCCTTGAGAAGGTGTGGGGTCCCCAAGGATGGGCTGATGTCGGTGCGTAATTGACCTCCAAATTGGAATGTTCGTCGTCTTAACAAAGATCGACTCTAGAACAGGAAGATATGTTGACGTGTATATGCTCCACTTGCAATACTACGATTACTGGGAAGCGTTACAAGTGTACATCTTGCAAGAAATTCAATCTTTGTCTTGCCTGTTATAGGTTGGTTAAATCCCCGTGGTTTTACCGCCTAGTCATTGATCGTCTGTGTTCGTAGTCAAGTTCACGACATACATCCTGCCCACGCTTTCTTGCTCGTAACGGAGAAGCCCGCAAGACCAAAGAGTGAACTCGAACCCAGAGTGATGATGCAGGACACGAACGAAGAACAACGTACGTTTCCGAGTCTGTTCAGCATCCTTTTGGCTTCTGTCTGACACATATGTTACTTCGAAGCCATGAAGCACCCAGGTGTCAAGTGCATGCAGTATGTACCTATCGTTGACACTCTTGAATTCATAGATTCACTTCACTCCCACAGCTGCCTTCAGGACATTCTAGGCGCCCGATTTCATTGTGCAATCTGTGACTCTGTTGATATATGCTCTAATTGCGAATCAGCTGGGCTCCCAGGGAACCTAGATTCGTCTGATGGAGGGCATTTGTCTTCGCATATTATGATAAAGGTCTGCCAGCATTGTGATTCTCGAGGATGATTTACTCAATGACATTCGTCAGATTCCGTACCCACTTGAAACTCAGGAGGTTCAGACTGCTTCTCGCCGCGCCATCCATCTCTGGACTGGCCGGGATGCCGCACACGTCCTCACCGCGCCCCACTCCAAGCCATCTTCGGTCTATTCTTCGTACGCGAAAACCGTAGTAGGTTCTCGCACGCAACTCTCCGCATCAGACGATCCACCGGAAGACCATCGGATTATTTGTAATGGATGCCATGAGGTACGTACACGAGCCTAAAAGCAGAGACGGTTTCTCCTGAATAATTCCCTTACAGACCATCTTCGGGACGAGGTATCAATGTGCGACGTGCCCATCGTCTCCTAGCGCATTCAGCCTGGTCCGTCTGTCTCGCAGTACAGAACAGAGTTCTACCTGACCACTGACAACTTAGTGTGCTTCTTGCGAGGAGCGATCGTATCTGTACCATGACCCCATGCACGTGTTCTTCAAACTTCCCCGGCCGGTTCATCGTCCGCTTCAGTCTACCTCTGGGTTCTTGCCTAAGCTGTATGTGCCTTTCTTCTTCTCCTCGTGCTGATCGTGAATTCTGAGCGTCTTGCTTGCTTTTTGTAGATACAAAGTCCCCGCCGGGCCCATGGGTGGTCTTACCCCTTGCAAGGACCCGAAAGGTTCGTCGGAGAAGGTCTCTCTCCGCAAAAAGTTTCTGACTTCACTGTCTACCTACAGAATACCTGTCTTTCCTCGTTCACTCCACAGCATTGTGCGACCGTTGTCTAGATCGCATTAGCGGTGCCTGGTTCCGATGTGCATATTGCGCAAAGGATCTGTGTGGGGTCTGTGAAGCGCTTGATACGCACGACCAGACACACTTGTTTGTGGTTTTCAAGGCGCCGGTATGATCTACACGCGCTTTTCACTGATGCTGATGCTGACGATCGAGTTTTCACTAGGTTGATATACCCAAATTCCGGTAATGTTCAAGCTATCTACTGAGAGAAAGTACACTGACGTCTATAGCAGAAAGTTCACGAACTTGGAAAATCCACCACCTATCATTCCCTTCCACGTGTACCGGTAGAGCGGTTCAGCAAGATCAGAGTATACATATTATGGACTCTCCAATATGCCGCCATCTACATTTCCACTGTCCACATTAGCACCAAATTAATGATGTTGATTTCGCGTGGGACTAGACCTGCGAGGTAGATCAGAAGTGCTGTGGACTCAGCTCTTTTTAAATCCTGTCGGTTGGATTCGAGGTTAGTGGACGGCAGCTGACGAGTCAAATGAACGCACCAAGTCTTCTCCTCTCGTAGAACAGATCCGTCCTGCTGGCACCGAGATTCACGATTTTTGGACACCCGTCACGATCCTTCTCGAGTCTAGTGCACTCTGCGCAGTAGTACGCGTCGGAAATACCTACATGGATCTGTCATTCAGATATACAGCGTCAAGGAAAGCAGATGGCTATACCTGGAGAGCCGCAAATGATGCATCTACCGCCATAGGTCCCAAAATTACATTCATCGCATATACGAACGAGGGTTTCGGGGCGAACATAGGAGTCGCAGACCGGACTGTAACCGTGTTAGCGGACGATGAGAGCATGATCCGATGATACACTTACCATTTACCGTCACATTTTTCACACAAACGTCCGATCGCTGAATGCAGTGAGCATGAGCGAGAACGGTTGACGCGGGGGTTAGTGCTCACCGATTCCAGGCTGACGCCTGCACATGATTAGATCTACATTTATCAGACAAGCAAAGGGCCGAAGATGATGTGGCACTCACCCGGATGATGCTTGGACATGACTGTATGCGGTCAACGCGGTTGGTCCGGCGTTGCTAAGCCTGTTTGTTGATGGCTGTGTATGTGGCTGTGTTTGGAGGCACAACCCCTCCTTAGTAGTTGATTGCAGACAGCCAACGTGTTATAAAATCAAGTGATGAAACGCTCGAATATCCTTTTCTCCACAGTGCCATGATTTCGTTCCCAGCAACAAGCTGGCAGTCCTCAAAGACAAAAAACAAACGCCCCAGTAGTACCAACAACGCCATCGTTTCCCCTCATCATGGCCGTGCCGTGTCCACCATCAACCCTCGTCTGTTCCTCACAGATTTCTACTCGGCCCGTCAAGAGGGCACCCTGCAGCGTCTCGGTGTTACACACATCGTGTCCGCTGTCGAGCCAGACGTGCGCAAGGATTTCGGAGATGCCGTGACGGTGATGCACGTCCCGATCCGGGACGACGTGAACGCCGACATCTCGCAGTGGTTCGACAGGGTCGTCAAGTTCATTCAGGACGCGCTGGACGCGGATGAGAAGCACAGAGTCTTGGTGAGTACAGTACGACTGTCGGATCATGAGAGATGCGGCTGATGTGAGAGGACGGATAGGTACACTGTTTGCAGGGAATATCCCGATCTGCCACGCTCGTTTGTGCCTACCTGGTCGCTACGACACCGATGCGGGCTACTGAGGCGATCGCATACGTACAAGCGAAGCGTGGCATCGTCTCGCCGAACGCCGGTTTCCGGCATCAGCTTATGCTCTGGGAACGTCAGTTTGAACAGGCGAGGGCGAAAGCGGCACAGGAGCGGCGCAGAAAGACCAGAAGTATGGGTGGATTAGGAGACGCGCTGTCGAGGCTTTGGACGGGCAATACTAATAAATCAGCAAGGCACTCATGATGCTGTCATTGCTAGAGATACCCCACCGCGGATATCTACAAGGGACTTTTACAGCTATGGAACACGTTGTATTTTAGCGTTACGTAACACACCTCTTTGACGACGCCGACGAGCCTTGTCGAGCATCTACACATACACTACCAGTCGGATGGACATTCCTTGAAAAAAAAAACATACGCACTCGTCAACCTCTAGAGGAAACATAGACGCCGGTGCATCGCAGTCGGTCTCTTCAGGTCTACTAAATAATCACGACTATACCACATATACCATCTCCGAGTACTTCCCTCCAAGTCCAAAATGCATACCAGACGTTCCTCTAGCACTCTCCGCAAATCATCGTCCCGCCACCCTTCGACATCTTCCAACTCTATTCTCGTTCATTCCACCCCTCTATCCACGCTCGATCAAGGCATCGCCGTCCCCTCCGGCGCACATTCTTTAGCCCATGAGCTTGCGTTCGCGTTGATGCCCGACCCCGCTGGAAGCGCGTCCAGACTATTAGCCGAAGAATTCGGTATCGAATATGACGAAGGTGCCGAAGGCATCGACGACGACCCTCTTGCCAGGCATGGCAATGGAGACGCCACAGTCGGAGATACTGACGGAGCAGTGCTCGACGGAGGTGCAAGCTTGGCCGACGAACTGGGCGAAAGCACGCCAGGGGGCAGTCTAGCCGCCGAGTTCGGCAGTGTCGTAGACGACGAGCTATATGGTCACGACGGCAGTGGCACTCGCGAGCAAAGCGACGTCGATGAAGCAAACGACGACGAAGACGAGGATGCTTTCCGTCGGGCTACGCTAGCTCAGGATGCGATGGAGGTTCTGGCACAGAACCTTGCGTCGACGGATAGGTTCCTCTCGCACCTGCGGGCCATCGACCCGACCTTTACCCTCGAGAACCTCACGACCGACATTATCAGCGAACTCAACGATGCCGTGCGTGACCGCGAGGGGCAAGTACGCGAGATGGCTTCGCATGATCGCGACCTAAAGCGCATTGCCACTGAAGTAGGGGGCATGGATGTGCTTGCCGATCTTGACCTTGACTCACTTGACCTATCCCTCTCTGAAGACGAGCCGGAGCGACCACCCCAGCTCGAGTCCGTCGCAGAGGAGGAAGAGATCGTGGAAGGAGAGTCGGTCTATGCGCCCTCTGCGCCCTCGTCTCCTCAGAAGCCGTTTTTCGGCTCTGTACGCTCACCTACGCCCTTGTCCTCCCCGTCAGCATCTGCGTCGAAATCTTCGAACAAACAACCTCCGTCGTCGATATGGACCCTCGGCGTTGCGCTCCCATCGATGACCCATATGCGCTCACATACGGCGTCCTTCCTTGCGTCTCTTACGATCATATCGGAGCAGTCACAGGTGAACAGCGCAGCTACGGCTGATGCGGGACGCAAAATCCGTTCTGTGAAGAACCAGCTTGCGAAATGGAAGACGGAGACGGAGGGTGCGGAGCGGAGCCGGTTGAAGATTGAAAGATGGGAAACCGAGAGTGTTGGTCGGAGGGACGGGCGGGTGGTGGTCGACGAGCACATGAGGGCGTTTGAAAAGGCGGTAGCGGAGGCGGGGATGAAGACGCGAGCGATAATGGCGCGATGAAGGATGATTTTACCCCACTAGTACCATCGATTTGTAGACTATATATCCAGGGTAGATATTGCTGTGCAAGATGGCTTCGTCGCCGTCCATGACGGACGCGCTCACCGCACCACTCACGACGGTCACGACACTGTCAAACACCCTCTTTCAGTCCTTGTCGTCGCCCCATCCGCATGCCAAACCGAGCACCGCTCCACCGCCCATCTCTGCTTTCTTTATAGCGGAAGCGTCCCTTGCGCGTGCGTTGGCAGACACGGCCGCGCACCAGAGACGACAGAAACGGATAGAGGAGCTGATTGCAGAGATTGGCGTGCTCGACGCAAGATGGCGGTGCACCGTCGAGCGCATCGAGGAAGGGAAGAGGGAGCTGGAGAGCGTGGTCAGCGAGGGTGAGGAGAGGATCGAAGGGATACGCAAGGCTAAGGAAGGTGAGCAGTCGCGTTCTACTCTAGTACGTGCAGGTGGGTTACATGACCTCACTGCAGCCTCGATACCCTATCCGGAGCTGCTCGCGTACGCGCAGTCGCTCAGCGCGTTCACGTCTGCGCCGCCGAACATGCCTGACCCGAACGCGCCGTTGAACGCGGTGCACGGTGCCCCTGTTCCCCTATTCTTCCCGCCGTTCCCCAACGAAGAGAAGATGAGGAAGGGGCGGCTGAACGTCGAGAAGCCCCTCGGTGGACTCGGAGAGAGCCACAGCGTCAAACGTAAGTGCTCGCGTGCTTCTTTGGTCGACCTGACTACACTTTTTTTTTCTGCAGCCCATTCGCCGTCGCCCAAGCCCACACAGGCTTCCCGCGATCGCGGTGGGGTGAATCCGTACCGACACGAAGTGCGCACGCAGACGCAGACAGTCTTTGACTTGGACTTGGATCTTAACCCGGACCTTTGATTGTATGTACTACTGTGATTACATAAACGTAGTGTCCTTATCGTAAACATCTTCCTCGTCCTTCCGCTAAGTTTTTCTTTTTTTTTCTTTATTGCTTCAGTTATCGAATGGCAGGCTATTTCTCGAATCACTCTCAGTCTCATCAGACACGCTTCGCCTCGCAGCAGAATACGCCACCACCCGTACAGCACACGCCTTCCACTCCCACCACCACCGCCCCAGTCACACAGCAGGCCCGCCTTCTCTCCAGTCGCCATTTCTCGACCTCGCTGGCGAACCGCGAACCAGACCCCGCGCTCATCAAAACCGCTGGTTCGTCCCCCTCGTCCACCACGGTACACCCTCTCCGGAACACGTATGTTCGTGCTCGTGTCCACCCCCCGCCCTCGTGCTCACTCCTCGTCGTCAATCGACGACCGTCTCCAGCTGGGTTTTCTGGTTCCGCCAGCAACGTGCTCCAGGGAACAAGATCACCAACTACGAAGAAGGGATCAAAAAAGTCGCCTCATTCTCATCGGTGCGTCTGTCGCTCTGCTTTTTCGTCGTGCTGCCCTCGATCCTTTCTTCTTTTCTTGCAGGTCGAGTCCTTTTGGTCCTTGCACACTCACCTCTCCCCGTCGTCCTCCCTCACACCCACGACCGACTACCTGTTGTTTCATGCCGGCGTGCGACGTCCCGTCTGGGAAGATCCCCTCAACCGTGCAGGCGGAAAATGGATTATCCGTCTAAGAAAGGGTGTCGCAGATCGCGTATGGGAGGATCTCGTGTGTGGTGTCGTGGGTGACATGTTTGACGAATGCGGAAGGGGACGTCTCAAACAGGATGGCGACGGCAACGACGAGGACGGCGAGGAGTGGCCGGAGATCTGTGGGTGCACGATCAGCGTTCGACAGAGCGAGGACATCGTCTCCATCTGGAATCGCGTCGAGGCGGATATGAAAGTACGTGAAAAGATCAGGTTGGTACAACCCCGTCAACTCGTCTCTACACTCTGACACACGAGGATCCATTGAACAGGGACACGATTCGGCAGGTTCTTAACCTCTCTGCTTCCACGATAATGGAGTACAAATCAAACAATGGTATATCACATCTCCTACTTGTTCCTGTCGTATCTGTCCGACTAAATGTGTTGTGCAGACTCGATGCAGGACAAGTCCTCGTTTCGCAACTCTGCTATCGAGCGCACGCCTCCCGTTCCCTGATTATCTACCGAACCTAGTCTGAACACTCGGCGCTCAAATGTCACTTGGTGGGGGCAGAGCCGCCTGCTCGGCGACGAAACATGTTTTGTCACGGACTTGGAGGCGGTCATATATCCGGAGATGAACCCCCCAAACTGATTGGAGATGTACATCTTTACGTTAGGCGGGACGAGTAGCCGTGGTGATGATCACAAATGTTGACATTAATCTTCTTGGAGGTCAAACAGTTGGCAGTAGTAGAGAGGCCATTGGAATGAATACGAGACACATTGATAGAAATACAACGCGACCCGACATATCCCTCAAAGCACGAGGCTGCCTCGAGGGTCCCATTCAGGCGTGTACATTGGCTCGTAGGTCATATAGAGTTTTCCCATAATAGGCACCCGCACCAGCGCTGGTCAGGGCGAGTATGACTGGGACAGGCCCTTTGGTGATGCGGGGGAGCGAAGACAACAGCAAAAGAGCGGAGGCGCCTGTCGAAAAGGCACTGTGAATCAGCGAAACAGAGACATCATGAGGGGAGCTCACCAAGAGCGCCCTCCATTCCATTAGGAGCCCCCTTTTTGATTTGCTCTGCACTCCACATGTAGAGAACACCGACACTGGACGCGGCACTATGAATGTATGTCCCATGAGGAGTATATGAGCCAGTGCTTACCCGATTCCAGCTATGAGAGAGGGGAGAGAGCGAGTCCTGAGGTAGCCTGTGAAACCGCCGGCGATGCATAGTGCACCGACCGAGTACGCTGGGATGGCAGACTGGGGAACGGGCATGTCAGTTCTAGACTATATGCGCGCGCGTTCGGATGAGCTTGCCATGGTAATGTTCTACAGGTAGAGCTTACAGAAAAGTACAAAAGTCTTGGTGACAGCGGTTCAGCTCGGGCGTGTGATCACGATTGAAACTACATTTGGCAGCAGCTTACTTCCACCACCACTGTCATCATGGCAGACAAATCTGGCGCGTACACCGCAAAGGCGGGCGACACTGATTTTCGAAAGAAATGGGACAAGCAAGAGTATGCAGAACGAGCGCGAAAGAAGGACGACGAAGAACGCGAGCGCATGCAGGAGAACGAAGAACGTATGAAGCAGGGTGCGTCCTATCTCGATCTCCGTCGTGATAATTTCATGGTGACCCTTCTCTACAGGTAAAGCACCCCGGAAAGGGGGGCGAAAGGAAGACCTCCCGAAACCTACAGAGCTCATGAAGCGTCGCGAACAATCGCTAGAGCTCGACAAGAACCTCAATAAGACAACGGTCGTGCAGAACCCAGGCGCTCGCGGACCCGGACAGCCCGGCTTCTACTGCGAGGCATGTAATCGGACGTACAAGGACACCACCGGGTATCTGGATCACATCAACGGCAGAGCTCGTGAGTTCATCCTTCTTTGTTGTTTGGCGAAGGCATAGGTCGATGGTCATTTTACTTAGATCTCCGGAGATTGGGACAAACGACTCGCGTGGAGCGCTCGACACTGGAACAGGTCCGCTCGCGGATAGCTCTCTTGCGAGAGAAGACAAAAGAGGCATCCGCCGCCAAGTCCTTTGACTTTGACAAACGACTAGCAGAAGTCAAAGACCAAGAGGCCGCCCGACGCGAAGAGAAGAAGGCCCAGAAACAGGCCCAGAAAGAGCAGGCGCGAATACAACTTGCAAAGGAATCAGCCGTGGAGGTCGACAGCGAAATGGCAGCTGTTATGGGCTTTGGAGGGTTTGGCTCGAGCAAGAAATGATCCACTCCGAGTGTGTCCACTGACATGTATCTCTAAGTTCCCACTACTCTACGAACTTCTATTCTCCTCTGGTTGGAATTCTTATCGTTCTGCTCGTTACCTCAAGGTATAGTGCAAGCTCCCTTGCGTTTATGCTCTTGCTGTCGATTTGCCCTTTCAAGCTCTTACCAATGTCAAGGAGAACCTTGCGTCGATGAACAGATCCCTTACCTCCGTTTCCGAATATCGGTAGGGACACTCCTTACCGTTTTCGAAGCGAGCGAACCAAGTTGATCAAGACCCTCTCGGTGCATTCGTCCGTTAGCGCAAGGTGAACGTGTACATCCAGACGTACGACCACGTCATTGAATACTTCCTTCGTACGCGGGCGGCACCTCGGGGATCGCCGGCGACAAACTTGTTGCTGTCTTCAGTCAGTTTGCCGTTCTCAACATACGCTTTCACGGCGTCGCTCGAAACGCTCAGAAATACGTTCTTAACGTGCGCAAGATCCTTGCAGAATTCATGACCCTAGATACCTGTCCGTGATGCACACTGAACATGGACTCGTCAGAAGTCCCCCACATTGAGCTTCGAGAGGAGATATGTCGTGCCTGCAATGTAGTGGATCATCAGGAGTGCTTTTAGTGGTGTCTATTGAGTACAGACCAAATCAACTGACGTCGGTGAAACAGAGAAACGTTGCTAAGAGAACGAGCCTTGAGGGAGCCTCAGGGAGGTCAGGTCGATGACGGCCTTTGATTATCTGCAACACTGATTTGCTGTCATATTCTTCCTTCATTTCTGGGGTTCAACGTTCAGGACTGGATCCGCATTGTCTCTACATGACTTCGCAATCCATCATAAATTTGTGTCCAAAAGAATCGTGTAATAAACATTCTAACACACGTGCTTACGCGACTTTGTGCATCCTTGTGAGGAATGAATAACTGCGAGCGATACTGGTACCTGAGTACATTCGTTGTCAAAAGTAGGAAGTTGGCCGAGACAGCCGTAACTATCAAATTGCTATAGAACAAACCGGGCGATCCTCTCCGCAGAATCCCGGACCTCCTCGGGAAAAATTTGGGGCAGAATACACCCATGAGGAATGTCGTCATATTCGACTAGTTCGACAGGCCTCCCAAGTGCCGCGAGGCGAGTTTTCAGCTCGCGGGAGGCGTCGATCAGCTGGTCCCCGTTGCCCACAGGATGAGGGTCTTGGGCCAATTGGTCGTGAAGGGTAAAAGGGATCCAGAAACGAGCGGATCTGTGAGTGCGACGCCAGACCCACCGACGTACGCGCTCGAGGCGTGTTTATGCTCGGCCAGATCGATGATGTCGTTCTCAATGAGCGTCTTAGCGTAATCACTCCGATCGTTCGTCTGGATCGAGGCCGGCTCAATGGCGACGACACCATGGGGATGTGGTCTTCCGGACTGCAGGATGAGGTGGGTCAACACGATGGCTGTGCGAACGAGGGTCAGTATCGATACCATGTGCGCGCACGTTTTCGATTGGCGTTTGGCAGGTACTGACCATGGTTTCCCCCTGCGCTGTCGCCAGCGATCACAATGTTGGACGCCTTGTACCCTTTGCCGAGGACGTAGTCGTAGGCAGCCACGACATCCTGCAGGCCTGCGGGAAAAACGTTTTCAGGGACCGTGGCGAGGCGGTAGCTCGGCGCGATGAGCACACACTGGGCTTCTCCTTCCGACTGCGAGGCGACCGCACGAAGTAAATGGGCGTAATATTGGGTAAATAATGCGATCGTGGGGTGGCCGGCGATATTGCCTCCGCCGTGGATGAAAAAGATGACGCGGGTATTGACGATATCTTGCGGGTCCTGTGAACCCAAGCCCGAGTTCGAGTTCGAGTTGGCATTTGCCATGCTATTGCTGAGGGAATAGAAGTAAACGGGAACGCGTTCCGGAGTCTTCAGCACCCCCGTGCTCTCCAGGATGGGATGCGGGTGAAGG
>JBBPOS010000292.1:0-36657 GCA_038091575.1 Leccinum subgranulosum
GGTTCATAATACCCACAGGCCCACACGCCGACGAGCTCGTACCTCGCCCAGACACACCGCGGGCGCAGCCCCAGTCTCTCTCCCGCGTGGCCACCATTCGCCCTTCCGAAACACCGGCCAAGTCCCTTGTGCCAGTTTCACGTGCTCCGCAGGCGTTACCAACAGTGGCCGTGCCACTGTCTAGTCATTCCACGGATCAAGCTCCTCAAGCACAGCTTCTCTCTACTGAACCGCGCATCACAGAAACGCGCTCAGCGAATACTTCCCCCGTTCAACGAACGCATCACCCATCGTACAAACGCCTATCGATGACGCGACCACCATCCACGCATTCTACTACCAATAGATCAGAGGTCCCGTTACGCCCACATCCTCTAATCCGGGGTCAATCGTTCGGTCAGAGCGTACCGATGTCACCCAAAGTGGTCCCCCTCACTCCGTTGACGGTCACCTCGGAAGCGTCCACCGTGCCGTCACCAAGGCGTGATGAGGTCGAGAAACGATCGACCTCGCCATCCAGCGTGAGGACGACGTACGCGTTGTCTTCGCCAAATCGTCGGACATCTGTTTCTTCCGCGCGTTCGGTAGCCACGCTCCCGAGTCAGTCGCAGATCCAAACTCATTTCCTGGGGAGAACGCACGACCGCCATCGAACACTTTCGTCCATATCATCCAGTTCTTCGTCGTCTGTCCAAGTACTATCCTCTCTCGCATACCTTCCCACGACGCGTCCACCCACCCCGCAGTACACGGCCCACTTCCCTCCTGCAAGCATCTCGGCTGGCTTGGAGGCAGTTCACCCGCTATTGCCCCCTCCTTATCTGAGCGCCCACATGTCTATTCTCACGCACAGAAGCCCGTTGAAGGAGTCCTATGACAGAGTTATTGCTGCGAGGGAGATACATAAGCGGGAAGTTTGCGTGGCGTTCAAGGGATAACTTAACGGTACCAGCATGCGTTCTTGATACCCAAACATTGGATGGCTCTTTATCTACTCTATTTTGTAAACTGCATTACCAATGGACCGTTGTACAACGTTTTTTTTACTAATAGATACCATACTTGGATACCAGGTTTAGTGGTGGCGGTGTCAATACTACGTGTCAACTAACTTACCCTCCGTTCGCAATGTGGCTCTCCGATGGACAGAGTCTGTCTCCTCTCTGTTCTTTACACGTGCCCGTTATGTTGACCGTACATGCACAGAGATCGGCGTCGCGCTCACAACGTTTGGGACCCTTTTCATGTTCTTGGGCATCATGCTCTTCTTCGACGCTGCCCTGCTCGCCCTCGGAAACGTCAGCCTATATTCGCATCCGTCTATCCGCTCACTTACTTTCTCCCCCAGATGCTATTCCTCTCCGGTCTAACCCTCATCATCGGGCCCCAAAAAACGTTCTACTTCTTTGCTCGCAAACAAAAACTACGCGGGACCCTATGTTTCCTCGGCGGTATCCTGCTCGTCTTTCTTAAATACCCGTTCATCGGGATGATCGTAGAGACCTTTGGATTCTTGAATCTTTTTGGGTAGGCACATTCGCACCTCCCCCCGCCACATGCTATGTCTCTGAACTCGCACCATTCTAGCGACTTCTTTCCCGTCATCCTGACGTTCCTGAGGCAGCTTCCTTTCGTTGGCACTTTTTTGTCGTTGCCCTACATACGACCAGTGAGTGATCCTGGTCTCTGCGGCATCATCTCGAGTGACTGTCGTTTCAGATCGTCGACCGTATAGCGGGCTCAAGAACCTCGGCTGTTTAGTCACAGTCCACTCATTACTAGGTAGCTAACGTCCAATAGAAAAAGAATGAAATTTAATACGCATAGGTGTCGTTATACGGCTGTCATTAAGCATTCTCGGATATAGGGAGTCTCGATCGTCTGCACACCCACTCTTCATACGGACACTCGCGAATCGCTCTTCTCTGGCGTCGTGATCTCCTCTTTGACGTCCAGAACGTTTCCCAATGTCGCTTTCCTCTCGGTCAGCTCGTCCCGGTTCCTGATCGTGAACCCGTTCTTTCTTGCTTGGACGACCACGAGACCGCTGGCAGGGAGCTTCAGAAACGGACAGACCAACGATATATCGGTTACTCACGCGGCATACAACATTACTGCGATGTATCCTGACATCGGGACCAGATAAGACCGACGCGTAGATGCCTTTTGGGCTAAAGCGGCCTGCGCGGACGGGTACCAGGCACCACCTCCGACGCCCTTTCATCGACTTTTGCGTGAGATGGCAGGTGAGGCCGTGGAGAATGCTCACCATGACGATCAAACCCGATCCTCTCTTCGTATATTTGCCGAGGTTCTTGGTACCAAGGGTGAATATACACGGATAGCATATGGATTCGAAGAAGAACAGGACAAAGATGCAGGCGACACCGCCGTACCCGGACAATTGCGAGATCAACAGACTGAACAAGGCGCACAAGAAGCCATACGTCGCAAGCACGAGCGCCGGGTCGACAAAATTCAAGACGCCGACGCCGACGAATCTGACGGGGGACATTATTTCAGTTCGCGACCCGATATGTCTCGTTGGGAAAACCGTTACCGTCCGAACGTGAACGTGAGTTGGCAGAACGAATACAGCTGGCTCCCTCTGGACGCGCTGATCCCAACGCCCTGGTCTTCGAAATAGTTGACCGCGAGAGCTGCCACTGCTACTTGTGCGCCGCTGAAAACCACGTCAGATACGAAAGCCACCAAAAGCTGTGTTAGAAACTTTACACATAGGCGGTTTGTGCGACGAAACCATATATACAGCGGTGTTGCTGCCAAAACGAACCTTGGCCGTCCTGCAGTCCTGCGCTTTCTATCTCTTCCGCAAGTGCATCCTCGGTTATTTCAGGTAGAGTTGCGAAGCTGAAAAATATCACGAGTGAGAAGGGTAACAAATGAAAAGACGAAACCGATATACAAGAACAATACGTTGAGAACGACACCGAGACCTGCGACCGCGAGGTAAACCCTGCGTGCTCCGTCAGCTCCTCGATTGCACAAAAACGGGGGCAAGGAGCGTACCATTGCACTGTACCGAGACTGGTTGCGTTCGCGCCCGTGAAGAACCATCGCGATGCAATGAGTGGTCCGGCGAAAGAAGCCAGTCCTTGGAAGCCTTGGCTGAAGTTGAGACGGGCGGCTGCATACCGAGGAGTTCCCAAGACTGTAATGTAGGAGTTCGCTGCGACCTCGAGAGTGGACAGGCCACAGCCTTTGAAGGCGTCCATGATCAGCATGGTTCCGGCACCAGGATGATTCGCGCACCTATGACGAATGTACTTCCAACGAATCCACCGTATTTCTTGTATCTGGCAGATGGCCAAAAGAATATAGCACCGAGGGAATACAAGGTCAAGCCGATATGGATGCCTTTCTATCCATTGATCAAGGACGAGAAACGATTTGTGTGTAGTGGAGCAGCATACCTTGTATCCGATCCGAGTCATCTGTTTGGAGTCAGCACCATCCGAGCATGGCCAAAGAGAGAACTTGAACTACATACAAAATAACCTGCGAAGGGTGCCCATACGAAGTATGCTCCCTGATGTGCACTCGTCAAGCAAAATTCTTCTCTACACTTTTGTTTGGTACTCACGAAATAAGCAAACTGGAGCATCGTGCTCTGCAGCTTCGATATGCCGAACACGGTTTGGAAGTGAGCATTGAGTACATCAAGAAGCTAGCAGGGTCCGCTATCAACATCGACTGCGTGAAGGCGACAACGCGATGCTCACACCGTAAGCAAATCCCCCTGTCCCGTTCGTTGTGATTCTAGTTCCGTGAAGTGGAATCAACAGAGGACTCACATGTAAAGAACAGCGTCGTCACGAGGGCGAAAGCATAAGCCCATTGGCTTCGGCTGAGTTGAGATCCTAGAGGGCAACCGCGATGGATATGTGAGAGAACGATCCCAAGCCATCATCGAAAGATACTAGAACGCACCAGTCGTTCCCTTGGGAGGTGCCATTTCTTAATCAAGCGTGTGAGCCGAGTAGGGAAATGGGGGTCCAAGAACAACCTGCAGAACCGTATCTTTACTGCTTTTATCGATCACCGGACCAGTTTCTTCTAGCTCCGGCGGTACTGCGGATATATAGTCTCGCCTGCTTTTTATTTGACAGAGGCCAGAGATGACTGTATCCGACAGCGCGGCAGGAGTCAGTTTCGTGTCCACTGTTCGTGGAACTAATCCGAACGTACTTGGACATGAAACGCGGGCCCGTGGACATAATAAGGCGCGGAAAGATCAGAATAGGTCAGGTCATGTACGATTGGGGTAAAGATGGGACGACGACACTTGATCAATGATCATGCGGACTCGTCTTGACGGAGTGCCTCGGTCCGATCGTTCCACGAATGTACCCAGATGGATCCCCGTGACGGAGGACTTGAAACACTGGCATGGTGATGTGATCGGATTGCTTTGACTGCTGGGTGATTGGCTGCATCTAATAGAGTAGTAAGTTTAATCTCGATATCGAACCCACCTATCGAACCCAACGCGATCAATCCGCAGCAATCGAAGGTTCTCTGGTCGGAATTTACATCAACCCGGGTGGCACGATACTAGCCCATTGACAGAATAAGCGGATCAGCCAGAGTCACAGGATCCGGATATCTTTTCGTCACGACAGGGACTCGGAGGTCAGGTGACGTGAGCCAGCTCGCCCTTGGATTGATGTCGTCACCTCTTATTCCCTACCTCGTCGTGAGTGCGAAAGTGCTCGTCGATAAAGCAATCGGTACTCACAGCTCGAGTCAAGCGCGATTACGCAGAAACGAAGCGACAACATGCAGAAGAAGGTCGTAGGAAATGGAGATTGAGAGTGGCGCAACAATGTTTGACAGCAGTAGGGTCAGGTGGTTCGATCGACTCAGAACATGTGAGTATGCCTCCGGTAGGGCGTCTCCATAGTACTGATCATTTCGATTGAAATTGGCAGGACTCGTTGACGTCAGATGCAGAATTTGACAACGATCCTGACCCGTTGGATGGGGTTACTCGCGATGTACCTGAACTGGGGTTGATCGTCCGTACTGACTTCTCCGACGAAGCTGCCTGGACCGTGTTTTGTACCCGTCTTCAGGACAGCGAGAAGGAACTCATCTCTGGAAGTAGTGATACGGACGAGAAAGCGCCCTCGGAAAAATCCCTCCATCCCGATAACGCAGTACCAGGGGACTCTCAGGAGGATGACAGTGATGACGAGGAAGATGGAGATGGCCCACCGGAGATCTTCCACATCGTCAACCCATCTGCGCCGCAGGAGCGCGAGCTCCTAGAAAATACTTCGAATCTGGCGGTCTTGCGTCTCTTCAACGATGTCGATGTCCGCCCATCGCCAACGCCCCCTCGCGGCACAAAACGAATCAATCCTCCAAACAGGCTCGTGGATTATCATGGCTTGCAGGAAATATATCGAGGCCAGAATTTATGGGTTTATGACGCCACGTCAAACATCGATCAGTGTGTGCGCGTCGTTAGCCAGTGCGGTGATATGTATGGTACAGCGACGTAAGTTCGTATGTCTCCACCGCGTCCCGCGAAACTCATCGGGCTACAGAGGAGACAGTTGGCGAGCACGAGTATCACACATTTGTGAACTTCAGGTCAATTTGTCTTGTGGAGCTCTCAAGATCAATTTCGGGGGGCTTGATCGCTGGGATTTCAACGAGAGGAGGCGCAACATGATAGAGGCCGAAAGGTGATACGTTACACTGCTTGAATCGCTATTTCGGTTCGGGCATAGTCATATTGCGCAGATATGAGATCGTAATGGAATGGTTATCAGCTACAGGAAAGACGATATACTGGGGAACCTCGCCCGTCCTCCCCTCTTCCCAGGAGGGATTTTAAGCAGTGACAGTCCAGACACGAACGAGGTTATCAGTGAAGCCTCCGAACAATGTCTGGCCATCAGCGGACCATGCAATCGAAACACATTCCGGTTCCCGCGAGTTAACGCCAACGTCCGTGAATTCAGGCTTTAGCTCGTCAACGATTGACCTGGGAAAGGTATGTTTAGTCTGCACGTAGGATCAGGGAAGGCCGCGACATACTTGCTCTCAAGATCAAAGATTTTGACGCAGCTGGCAGTGGCAGCGCACAGCCAGTAGCGGTTGGGGGAGAAAACGAGGGCATTGACGATATCACCTGCCTCGAGGGAGTAGAGGTGCTTGCCCTCGTTCAAGTCCCAGAGCATGGTAATACCATCCTTTCCACCTGACGCAGCCAATGAACCATCGGGGGAGACAGAGACCGTGTTAATGTAGCCGGTGTGGCCGTAGTGATTTGTCTTCAGCTTGAACTTTGAGAGCTCCCAGACCTGATCCAAAAGTAACGCTCCATGATGCAAGTACAAAAGTTGTTAATGATGCTAACCTTTACCACCTTGTCCCATCCGCAAGACACGATAACGGGATTCAAGGCGTTGGGGCTGAAGCGTACGCAAGAGACCCTGGAACAGAGTCAAGACGACGATGAGAGATATGGTGTAGAACACGCACCACTCTGTATGACCATCATCCTTGATGTCATATTTGCACTCTCCAAGGGTATTCCAAAGCTTGATGGTTTTGTCACGGGACCCAGAGACGATCTGTCTGTTATCAGCACTGAAGCTGACTGAGAGGACATCTGAAGTGTGTCCGACGAATCGACGCGTGGTCCGGCCATCGTTCAGGTCCCAGAGACGAAGAGTGTGATCCCAGGATGCTGAAAGAGCAAATTGGCCATCGGAGGAGATGACGATGTCCGAGACGAAGTGGTTATGTCCGTGTAAAATACGTTTTGGGTAGCCGTACGTGTCCTCATCGCGAGTCAATTGCCAAACGATGATGGTCTTGTCTGTATGCGATGCGGGCGATCAAAACGAGCAACTATGCGATTTTGAACAAGATAAATACCACGGGAGGCGGTCAAGATCATGTCTGGGTTTTCCGAGGAAGTTGCAATGGCTGTTACCCATCCTTTGTGGCCGGGCAGCGAGCCAAGGAAACGCAGTTGTTCCGCCATCGTTGTTTAGAGTCGCTGGGGGGGAAGCAGATCAAAGAGGTGGAATGTGACAGCCACCGTGACTCAACTGTATAGTTCATCGGCTATTCCCGTCCGTGTGTTTCCTTCTCTTCGCTTTTCTTCAAGTGTTGAATTGGTTCAACAACGTGAGTCAACTTCCTTTTGGTTCATATGATGTTATTCTTTAAATATTTGCTACTTCAGAGGGCTCGCCCGATGAGACAATTTTCCACCAAGATCTCTGATTCCTTGTTTTCTGATGTTCAAAATCAATGTCGCTGACCACCGGCACAGGCATATGTCAGCTATGGACAGGGCTACAATAACAGACACACGTAGTTAGCCAAAGTGCAATTCATTTCTTCCGTATCTCCCATCTCTTAACACTCGTTAGGAATGCGTAATAGATCAAAGACACCAGTCATCAGTGAGCAAGGGTTGTTGTTCATCTTTCTTCATGCGATTGACGCGAGAGCAAAGTCGACACAGACCCTGGTGTAGACGATGTTATAGCTATGTTCGGATTTCGCGCATCCTGTAATAATGTACGCTCCGCTGAGATATAGCTGTTTAGTCTGCTTGCACTCGCCTCTCCTGAGCTCGAAATCCTTGCTATCATAGTTTCTTTCGGTGCGTGACCTAGGAATCAGTAAAGTAAAGTAACCAACTTCGCCTCAGGCAACAGTGATGTTCATTCAACATAGTGGGTTGTCCCAGCATTCGCACTTGTTCCGTGTTTCTCAACTTGGTGATGTTCCACAGTGCGAATATTTATAAGTTGTATCAGGCCATCGGTCGTCATATCGCTGCTCATCCAGAGGCCAAAGAGAGGTTCCCCAATTATACTCCAACTGTTCCGCCGATCCTTGCTATTGGTCCTGAAGGTCCTCTGCAAGGTGGTCGTCACTTTGCTCAATACTTCCATGGGAGGTGTGTTGCTTTTCTTGGAGGTCCACTGTTCGTTCAACGTCCCACAGAGATGGTTTAGGACATATTGCGGAACGTCACCCTGACCTCAATGTTTCCTCTCACAAGCACAATCAATTCCAATCTAACTTTGTTACGACAACAAAATCAGCAGTCAATGTCGCCCTAGACCTCCTTGAGTCGCGACCCGAGAGAAGTGTTACATACATTGTTCTGGGACCCCAAACGAACCTTGCACTGCTCAATCGTGAGCACCACCAAACTATAATCACACGAATTGGTCGGGTTGTCATGATGGGTGGCGCCTTAGACGTCCCAGGAAACACTTCTCCTGTCGCCGAATGTAAGACATTCTCTCATTTGTTTGGAACTAGTTGTATGAACTTGTATCTGACATGCACAGTCAATTTTTTCGCTGACCCGTTCGCGACAAAGGAATTGCTCTGCCCTCTGGTTCCTGGGAGTGGTCTCCCACTAGAACGGGTTCTCGTAGCCACGCTGGATGTGACAACCCCGCACGAGCTTCCCTTCCCGTTCTACATCCAGCACGTCGACCCAACGTTTGATTCCACCCAGAAGCCTTCCATAGTCTCAGACAAGGCACCATTGACTCACTTTACAAGCTCGTTCTTGGAGCGCACGAGAGAAATTATGATCTCTTTTGGCAAGGATGCCATGGAACTCCACGACGTGGTCGCCGTTTGGTGTGCCATTGAAAACCCGCCAGAGGCTGTCGTCGAGAAAAACGCCTTACCAGGGTTGTCACCTGGTTGGTCTGCCGTCAAACGCAGATTCGACATCGAAAGGTAGGAGGTAATCTTGCAAGCAAGTCGATCAGGAGTTGATGCGTGGCCCCAGGTCGGGTGAGCTCACGCGTGGTATGTTGGTCGTGGACCGAAGGGATGGTCAGACGGCGTATGCACCTGGTGCCAACCGCAGTGAAGTGCAGAGCATTTTGGAGCAGTCTCATCAAAGTCATGGCTTGCTCGAGTCTACCGCCGTCCCTGCTCAAGTCGAGATGGAGAGTGAAGGTGTGCGCACCGGACCTGACGCATGGATGGGCCATCCGACAGTACATGACGGTAGTCTTGGTGGGTCGATGGAAGTGGCTTGCGTTGTTAACACGCCGGGAAAGGATGTACTCTTACAGTTATTGTTGAAACGTTTGTGGGGAGTTAGAGTATGAGATGTTTCATGTATACAGCGACGATGGGCGAAAGCATCTTGTATATGGCATTGAGGCCGTAAGACGCTGCAGATTCTGTGTTGGTAATGATGTACCAATTCAGTAGCATCGCTGGAAACTGTACTGCACCTTGTTAGAAAGGAATCAAACATTCTCTAAACTTGTTTCCAAACATTCGTCGGTACAATTCATCAAAATGCATAGATCTATAGACACTGCATCAAACAATGAATAATTTGGACAATCATGCATCATGGTACATACGATTGGTAGAAAGGTCCATAGTCAAGGCCCATAAGTTACATAAAATCAAGAAGAGGTGTGCAACGTGGGGAAGAAGAGACAACTACATACATACAACAGGTATAACTCGATGCTTGGGTTTTGGTGTGCTACATGGTTTGGGTATAAAAGGGGGTTGTTGAACGCCTGCGGTCAACTCGATAAGAATAATTAATCTTAGGCATGGTCTTGGATGTCGTATGGATGTCGAACGAGTTCGTCGTAAAGATCTGTGGGGAGGTCTCGCACAAGCGTGACCGCAATTCCAACGACTGGGACAGCCTCAAGCGGAGGAAAAGTTCGTAAGAGGCGCATAGGGCTAGAAGAAACGTGATAAACGCCGTGTGATGGTACAATAGTTGAGAACGAACCTAGGGGAGTTCATGACTTCGTCTCGCATGAGCAGCAGCTGTGCGATAACACACAACACATTCAAGTGTACTCCGAAAGCCAATAGAAAGTCCCATAGCATCAGGACTTGATCTAGAGGAGGCGTACATGCACATAGCGTCAGGACAGCTACAAAAAAAATCGACTTCAGTCGACATGCTCCACAATAGGGGAAAAACAGACAAGGGAATGCGTAAATTTCGGCGGAAAGGTTTTTCATTCGGAGATAACTGAAGAGCTCTGGATCTACTATTTTCAGACATCGGTCAAGGAGCTATGGGATGCGGCTGCTCGTTCAGTGCCGGTGGAGCGTGATGACGATGCACAAACCTTGAGACCTCTGTGTACCCCCTCGAGCGTCGGTTGTACGTATAGGGGACACGACTCCTCGATGAACTTGGCGAAGCAGAAGAATGCCTCAAGTTCTGAAGGCATTGTATACAAGAATGGGGCAGCGAGTACATTCATTCCTTGGACGTATGTGAAACCAAGCTGCTGCGTCTCCTGGCGGTCTGTAGCACGATGTAAGATTCTGTGGTCATTTCAAGAGGATGATTGGCAACGCACCATGATTCCGCCATACGAAGGCATCCAGCAGCCGAACCAACATATCTTCGCGGACTCGCTCCTTGAAGCCACGGTCTGTCGCTAGGGTCCTGCATAGTAATTTGAGCTTATTGGCGTAGCAGCGGACGATCAAGTTCACCTGAAGGTATCGTTCCTGATTTTCTCCCGAACTTCGCATGGGCCACGAGAAACATATTGCAAGAATGTCTCTGCTGAAATATTCTCGACCCGTAGGAGAATTTTCCATACTCGAGGACGCAGAGTGGAATCCTACGAGAGAAACGGTTAGCGAACGGTCGGTTTGTTCACTCCTGCGTCAGTGCTACGAACGACTTCGGACGGAATGCCCTCTACGAGGATCATACGCCTGACTTTCTTCAGCCCTTCGTCTACATCTCCAGACCGTCTTGATTTTGATGACTTGTATTGGTTTAGAATCTTGTTGAATGAATGGGCTGCAGCCGTAGCTGCTTGGTTTGGTGATGAGGACATGGGCGTATTCGTGATGTCAGGCTGCCGTCACATCGTCTCTTGTCTCGGAGTCACCAAACACTGGTGCAGCCTGTTCATACTAGTCGCGGTCACTCATGCACATGAGTAGTTACCAGTTGGTCTAACGGTATTATCCACGACGGTCTTCCTACTACTTCCTTGACTTGGTTAGGTGTTTCCGGTCGCGGCACTCGGCCAGAAGAACGCTGTTTTTAGCACCAAAAAAGCCCGTTTGAAGCAGGAGGGGGTAGGCCAGCCCGACCCGCAGTTCGACCTATTCGTGTTCCACACCATCAAGTACAGCCAACTCCCATGGATGTCCCGTTCATTTCGTCGGGCGCGATGAGTCGCGCACAGTATGCTCTCGTGCGCCATGTCGAAAACGCAGATTCTCCCCAAGCCGCGGATCAGATCCTCCTGAACGAGCTTGATGTTATACGTCGCACCCTCCAGCAGCGACATCTGTCAATTGTACGTCGAGTCTCCCGAGCCTCTTTTGCACTCACTCCAAGCCAAAATTCCCGTAGAAGCAATGCAAAGAAAATCTGATTTTGATTCTGCATTGCACGATGTCTCTGTCTACTACTGGCCCTGGCGATCTGGAATTCGCCTTTCCTCATGCTGTAAACCTCGCTGAGCTTGGCCAGTCTCCGATGGACAAGAAAATCGGTGTGTGACGGTGTCCACGCTCAGTTTTCACACACACGAACTTGGCATCCAGGTTATATCTTCTGCATGGAACTAATGCCTCCGAATCACGAACTTCAGCTTATGCTGGTGAATACATTGCGCAAGGTAAAGGGGTTTGTTATCGAGTAGCTCGTGGCTCGTCCCTGACAGGTCCATAGGATCTAGAAAGCACCTCCATAGCCCGAATCTGTCTCGCTCTCGATGTACTCATACAAGTCCATAACGAGGATGTCGTCCCTGCCGTCGATACCCGCCTGCAGACTCTTCTTCAACATCAGTCGTAAGTAGCATCGCTGGTCGCGCTCCCTGACCACTGTGTCACGAAACCCTGTTTCTAGCATAGCTGTGCGGCGACGTGCCCTAATGGCATGTTATATACTTTTCCAACAAGACACCGAGCGTCTGGCATGTTTGGAAGACTGGATACAGCGTTACCTACGGGCCGAACCTTCCGAATTCGCATCTATATCCATAGCTGCTGGGAAGGTGTGTATTTTTGTGTGTGCTTCTCCTTCCCGGTCTAACAGAATTTGCAGTTCAAACACTCAACATCCCTTGGGAAACTTCTGAACTCGCAACTACAGCGTCGGTATCGTGAGTCTGGCGAACCTAGCTCTGTATCCGCCATCCTGCGGACACTTCGTAGGTGCGATACGGGGTTCGTGTGCAGGCCAGTTTGCCGTAGATCCCGAGTTTAACATGCTGTCAGACTCGAACCAGGAAGTGTTCCTGTCGTCCTCGATATCATCATACAGGCCTCCGAAGCTCCAATGCGCGGTAAGAGTGGATATGATGTAATAACATTGACTGAGCACAGTGCAGACTTACTTCGTGAGGCCTTTATGCTTTTGTCAACCGTCAGCCCAGAGGCACTCCGCGAATATCGATCGACATCCATTGCTATCATTAGCATTCGCCATTTTCTTTCTTCTGGGCATCCTAATGACGTATATCTATTTGTGTCTTGCTTGAGCTGTCTAGATCCTAGTATTTGGACTGGGGCGCATCCCAACACTATTGCTGTTTTAGACGAACGGGAGGTCCATGGGATTATGAGGCTTCTCGATTCGCCGGATGGGCTGATCAGAAAGACGGTTGTTCACCCTTGCGGCCCTATTTTACGTGTGCTAACCATCTCTATAAACAGACACTCAAGATTCTTCACGCTGTCGATCCAGCTATCGTTGAGACGTACTATTCGCAGGCTCTACATAATCTCTCGCCTTCACTCTCCCTATCCGACAAAAACGAATACGTTTCACGTTTGCTTGAAATCATCAACATGGAAGAAGCGGATGACATAGACCAATATGCGCGACGTCTGAGGGACCTCCTCTCAGTGGTTGAGGGGCCAGAATACGGTGCGACGACGGATCTTTTGGTGCTCGACCTCGGCGTCCACCAGATTCTAAACGGAATCCGTGAAAGTGCGTTCCACTCATCACTCATTGAGCAGCGTAAGCATAGGCTTGGCTAATACACTTGAAGGAAAAACTTCTTCCAGGATATCATGTGTTACTGCGCTCGCTGTATCTCTCACTGAGCCGGAGATACGTGTGGGACCAACCCTCATGGTGGTAATCTCAGCCCTTGTAAGCGAATACTGCGGCAAGGTCTCAATATCACCTACGGAAATGCTCCGTGGTATCGCATCGAGAGTGGAATCTTACGCTCGTGAGTTAACCAATTTGTGCGAAACAAAGTGGTTTAAAACCTTTTTCAAGCATCCGTCCAAGACGCGTGTATTCTAACAATGCTGAGGTTATCTGTCGAGTGTGATGAAATTGCCGAAGAGGTGACTATTGTCGTCCGTCGATTGTCTCAGTTTGCAGGCACTCACCTCCGTAGAGTAAGTGTAACACTCAATGCAATCCCATGTACTGACCTCTGATACCAGAGATGTGATCTATTCTTGACATTGTCTACCCAGCGGCGGGTTCTTTCCGAAATTGTCTCCAAGGCATCGTCATCATCCGTTAGTTGATATATCATTGTTTGTGTCGAGGAATCGTTGATTTTGTTCAAGCTGCCCGACTTCCTGTATGCACTGACGAGTTACCAGTCAAGTCCAAATACCACGTCTTTACAGTCCCCTCGAACGCCATCATCCCCAGGACGTCAAGCCTCGCTGGAACTCTCACCTTCCCGACGGGTAGCATCTGGGAGAAAGCTGCGATACGAAGCTTACGCAGCTCCACAACCCACTCCCAGCTTTAGGTACCTCTCCAGCCCACGGCGATCCAAGGGTTCGGTCTCAGGTTCGGAGGGCAGCATTAGGAGTTTATCACGTGCAAGTAGGACTTCTAACCAGTCGAACGAGCTTGCGGAGACCATAACACCGGGGGAGCTGACACTGGCAGTGGCACAGAACCCCTTCTATGCACCTCAGGTACGTGTCGCTCGGAAGGTTCCTCGGCCAGTGGCTCAAGCGGAAACAGACTGGCAGAACGACGGAGCTTATGATACAGCCCTCACAGGATGTTCTGGTTCGTCATGTTCCCGGAAAGCCCTTGGCCGATCTGATTCTGTATGACAGGCATCTCGAGTTGACCTTATTACGCTTGATTCCCCGTTCATCGCGGAATCTACAGAAGAAGCATCAGCGGACGCGGACGCGGATTTCATGGCTGTATGGGACTCCTTGGAGAATGTAAATGTCCGGGGATGGTGTGAAGCTTCGTTGGACATGATCGTGCGCCTGTTGCAGTCGCTGGAGTATCGAATGAAAGTCATTGCTACCGACCAACCTCCATTTGAGGGTACGCAGAAACGCTGCGGCAGTCGTCTTTTGATTGATCATTCTCGCAGGTGAGCTCAAAGTGCTTGTGCAAGGGCCAGGACATGGGCAGCATGCAGCTCTGCGACTACGAGAGGGGGAAGATGAGAGTTGTCTATGGCGCTTGCGTTGTGACGACGTGGACCTGCGTACGTCCATCAAGAGGTTGTTAGAAGATATCTAGAGGTAAGTACTTCGGTACTTGCTCCGGTCAGCTATTGTTCATTGACTCGTCCCTTTAACTCTGTATATGACGGTGGACACATTCTTCAAACCCCAAACCCAAATGAATCCCTTCTCTGCCAACGACCTTGAATCCGGCGACATAGTTATTGAATCGAATGTCATTACATAAATGAAACCATCGGTTCAATGAGACTCGATGATCGCCAGATGGAATGGGGTACATAGTATGTGGCATCTTATTTCATAATCGATATTGATGAATTCTATGTAAAACGTGACATGGAGTCCTTTATTTTGCTTTCACATGTCCGATCTTGCGTACATCTCCAGCACTTCCACAAGCAATGTTCAGGCCAGGTACGTCCACATATCATATCCCAAGTTTTTTACCGGATCAGTCCGGCGATACGTACGTAGAGACCATCCGATCATGGCGTCGTTGCTGCGGGCCATATCTATGATGTATCACTTTTTCAGCCGCAATAAAGCCAAGCACCGATGCTCAAGAAGCCAGTACATTACGGGTTATATGAACTCTCGGCGCTTAGATTCTCAGCCCAACTTTTTATATAAAGCAGGAACCTGCTAGAAGGAGTTGACTCGGAACCCCCACCCCACCCCTCAGCCTCTTTCACCTACAGTTCCCTCCCAGGACTTGTAATGAGTTCTGCTCTGCAAACCAACTTGGAGAACCTTCTGCTGAATGATTATACTTCCCGTGCGTCTATTCTTATGTGAACACACACGATGACCATGCATGTCTCTGACTCAATTGCAGTTGTGATCATTACTGCCATGGTATACGATTACAGTAACACATTCTTTCATTGCATGTTCAACACTTGTTCTAACTTCAATATTTCCAGTCCTTACGTTTTTGAGTGAGGTATTGTGCCTCGAATTACTCACAAACCTCACTCTGACTGATGCTGATTTGCCTGGGCAGATAGAATACATTTGGGTTCGAGAACAGCAATTTCCAGATAGTGATGTTCCTAACGTGAGACTGTGATTATAGAACAAGCCTTGGACCCTGGTGTCCACACTTTTCGTCATCGTGCGTTTGAACTCCCCAGTGGCTATCGCCGTGATGACATCACACTGTGATGCTAAATCATTTTTACAATGGCATACTTAACAGGTTCGATATCTCGGACTCTGTAGCTTTATGTGCGCTCCGGATCGTTTCATGTCATCTATCCGATACTAATCCTCTCTGGGTTCATCAGAATCGGTTCCATCAGTATGTCCAGGACTCTCAAAGGCTGCGTTGGGGTAAACTGACTCACATTTGAAAGTGGAGTCCTCCTTTCTACCCGGTCCTGCAAAGGTGAGATTTTCCTCCTTTCCTCCTTCACTGACCACTGACTCGTGGTCACTGTGATTTGTAGCTGTGAGTCTCCGTTATTATTACTTGAACTTTGTCTGGAACTTCGTTCACCCATTGTGCAAATGAACAGTTGTAAGTATTCCCCCTGTCGTTTCACATACATGCCGGGTTGAGAGATAATTCCAAGGTGGGGCGCTCAATGTCTTCAGTCTATGGGCAATTTTTTTCTATATTTGCGCCGCCGATTGTGAGTATTGATAAGGTCGTTCTCCTGGACAACAAAGCAGCGATTCATCGCACTGATTACAGTTGTGATGATCCTACGCCTATGGGCGATGTACAATCGATCAAAGATAATCCTTGGTATACTCCTCACTTCCTATCTCGGGGAAATTGTTGCGTCGACTATCGCATGCATTTACTATAGCGAACCAAAGAGTTTCGTGGGTATGTAGAAGCTGGCGTCGATAAGCGATGTACCGCACTGATGAGACCTTGCACAGTGATCATCACTCAGATCTTGGATCTCTCGTTCTGCTCGCCAGGTGCCACATCTGGCATTTGGAATAAAGAGACTAACATCTCTCAACTCGTGCATGCAGGAGTAATGTGCACGTTAGTGATCATCCAGTTTACGATCCGCTCGGTTCAGACGTACAGAACTACGAAACAGTGGGGACTTGGCCCATTTATTAACCTGATGGTCATGGAAGGCATGGCTTACTTTTTTGCGTATGTCTTCTTTGTCCCTTTGTCGCTATGACTCGGAGATGGATATGAGACTAACGTGTACGTTTGGTCACAGCATCCTGATGTGGAATCTCTTCAACACATTATATGGCTTCGGATATCTTTCAACAGTAACTCCGCTGCAAAATGTAGTTCTGATCCTTCTGGAATTTGTCCCTATATCCACGCTTACCCCACGATTCATCCTGAACATGCGGGAATTGTATGCACGTAGTGTTCACGGCAGAAGAGGGCATGGGATTGACACGGGGTTTGGCTTAACAGCTTTATCTAGCCACAGGGCGAGCCGTTCGTCGATCGTATTTGCGGACGACAGGGAAAGAGAGGGATTTGGAGGTGATGGCGAAGATATACCAATGGAAAGGAGAACAGCATAACTTCATCCGGATCAGAGCAAATTGTGGGCCGATGTCTACATCTGTGCATTGTACTAGTTACCTTGTTTACTGTTACAAGGTCACTCACCAGGACAATTGTGGAGTATTTAACACCCGTGGAAAACGATTACATAACACAGTGACTGAGTCTGACTCTTCACCTCAACAACTTGAACTTGAACAAGTTTCACCAATCTTTCATCTTCCTAGGCGTAGGAACTCGCACGGATGGGCGTTTAATACGCTTTTCATTCGAGCAAAGGTAGTCGTCGTCTTTTCTTAGTACCTTGAGCTCAATCCCGATCACTGCTACTCATTGACTTCTGTCAAGGAATACATCAATCGTCTACACAATAAGGCACATATTCCGTCACTTCTCTTGAACCGTGCTGACTGGCGCCGTCGTTTCCAGTTCAAGTATCACAATGACTTGTCCGATCAGATACGGGGCTCAACAAATCGATCAACTCCTGACCTTCATGAAACGTGTTGAAGACGTGCTCGGACAAGGTTGGGAATTATGCACAGAGGATCAAAAGCTGCAGTCTGAATCAACCGCATTCCGCAAGATGTTCGACACCTGACTGGTCTTTGACATAGCTGTACGACGAGACATATCTATGAACGGACGTCTGTTCGATCTCATCCAGCTCCGTGGGACGGGTTCTGGCTCGCGGTTAACGTTGATCTGCAGATAATCACACCGTTCAGGGAGGTCTGGAACCTGCTGTGGTTGGACTTTCGGACATGGACAAGGACTTCAAGAGCGGGTCGTATTGGGCAGACATTAGGTTTGGTAGAGCATAATCAGGGAATTGAGTGGCTCGTCACCGAGTATCGGAACGAGGCGCAGAGGATGGTGGCCAAAGGAGTGGTTTTGTTTTCTGCCTCGCCTCCGTTCCGCTCCTGACCTGACCGGCGTGCCTTTTTTGATTGTAATTTTCTTTCTAGGTAATGAACATCCGCTGGGAATCGTAAAGCAATACGATGGTTCGTTTCGGGTGCGGACCCGCGGGACAACCAACACGTGCAGTTCATGCGCAAATTTGCGTGCTTGGTGATCAATCTGTACATGGACAATCTGCGGGCGCCAGGCAGTGGAAGGCTCGTCAGCGTATGCGTACACGCACGAGGCGTTTTCAGATCTGTTGATCAAGATGATACAGCCTGCGAAACAACCTGGGGCCTGGTGCTAGTGATATGCTGACTCGAAGGATTTGTACATGTATATTTTCATCACCGGCGCGGCATTAGTAACGTTTCAACAACGTTGACACTGTATTTATCTACTAGTTGAACCGGTTCGACGCGTTCATTGTAAAATCTCCGTTTTGCTTTTTTCCCAGTCACCGGCACCTGGCCGGGCCGGCTGGTACCAACAGTTTCACCTAAGTATGCATCATTCGTTTTGTTCTTATCCCTGATGTGACCGTATATATTGACCAACGTTCAATAATTATCTCACCTATGCATCATTCGTTTTGTTCTTATCCCTGATGACCGTATATATTGACCAACGTTCAATAATTATCTCACTTATGCATCATTCGTTTTGTTCTTATCCCTGATGACCGTATACATTGACCAACGTTCAATAATTATCAGTCTCACCTATGCATCATTCGTTATGTTCTTATCCCTGATGTGACTGTATATATTGACATTTTCCCATTATAAAGGTTTGTGGGTGGACGCTTCACCCACCGTCCTTTAGTCCACTCCTCTACAATGCGATTCATTATCATGATGATAAGCATATTCGCAGTCACCAGTAGCCTGGTTGCTCTGGCCATTGCGAAACCTCTACCAAACTTGGAGGCGGGTGGCATCGCCATCATACCGCTCACCAGACACCCTTCCTCTCCGAACTTCAACGAAAGCATTGATCTAGATGCAATGTCATCTCATGCTATATCGATCAGGGAGTATGTGCAATGAGCAGTTACATCTCGTCTGCTCAGCCTTGTTTATATAGGAATATTCTTCGTGGCCTGGACAATTATGAGATGAACACGGAGACTATGCATCCTTTCTCTGTGAAACGGAGCGCGTCGGGCGTTATCCCGCTGACTTATCAACATAGCGGTTGGATAGCTAATATTTGGATTGGCACTCCTCCCAAGAGCTTCAACGGTACGTTCTCCTTGTATCATTCTGATATATATTTACCCTGATCTTCACAGTCGAAATCTGCACTTCTGCGGCGTAGGTGCTTTGTTTTAGTCCACACAACTGTTTTTGTTCAAGTCAACTTAGTGATATGTGGGTGCTGCAGACTGGCTGTCCTGGGATTTCAGCAGATCGCAACCTCTGGGATCCTCATTTATCTGAGTCTGCTGAGAACCAGGACAGGACATTTCGGTTCGAATATCAAGATGGAACCATCATCCAAGGTGATGTATATACTGAAAAGATAACCATCGCTGGATTCACTGTATGTTTTGTATCGCTTATAACCGTGACCATTGAACTCTGACGCCAGGCTAGGCAAACCGTCAAACCTTTGGTTCTGCAACACAGATCCAATCCGATCGGTATACCGCAGACGGTGTATTGGGATTGGCCTTCCGATCCGTCTCGAAGATTGGTGCTGATCCGCTGTTTGCATCGCTCATCAACCAAGGGAGATTAATTAATCCGACATCCAAGTTCTCATTGAAACTCACTTCTTCTGGGGCTGAGATGTATGTCGGTGGAGCAAACAATATGCAGTACAATGGTAACATCGCTTATACACGCATAACGGCGAATCCTGTGAGTTAAAATGGTAGATGGGAGGGGATGTTGCTGACATTAGCATTCACGTAGCCGAGGTTATGGCAGGTGTCCATGGACGATGTTCGTGTCAATGGTGATCAAATTCTCGAAAATATACCTGCCATTATCGATACTAGTTTAAACTTCATCGTCGGGGATCGGGAACGGGTTTCGGAGTTGTACGGACAGCTTGGCGGTACCCTCGTAGAACATGCAGGCATTGGTTTATATTACCGTGAGTTCTGATTGCGTTTGGTACCTTTTTTTTCATTGACGGCCTGTAGTGCCGTGCAACTCTTTCCCGGCAGTGAGCTTTACCTTTGGTGGCAAGACGTTTCAAATCCCTCCCAGAGCTCTCAGACTTGGTCCAATTATGGAAGGTTCTTCGAATTGTTTTAGCGCCATTGTTTCCGACCGGTTGTCTAGCGGAGGTGGGATTTCGTATCTTATTGCTCCATGAGCCCGCTGTTGCGGCGCTCGATGTATTCGTGCTGACTATATTCCTAGATTTTTGGACAATTGGGATGCCTTTCCTGCAGGGCGTATACACCGTGTTCGAATACAGTAATTTACAGGTTGGGTTTGCTGACCTTGCTTGAATTATGGTTAACGTTTCTGGTGCATTGTACATTCAAGTTGTCAAAGGTAGTAGTCACTGATCAGCAAATTCACAGGTTGCTTTTTCGTCTTTTTCAAAGGCTTTTCGGTACTTTTCGGTTCCTTTTGGTTCTTTCCGTAAATATGCTTGAAAGGACGAAAAGTAGATCTCTCTACTTTTCGCCATCCTTTTTTACTGCTTTCTTTACCTTTGCGCCTTTTGATTCTTCTTTTATTGCTTTTTATTGTCCTTTTTCCTGTTCACGCGATTTGAAAAGCAATCAAATTCTATTAGCTAGTAAAGTACCGAAAAAAGCAGTAGTAATTAAATCAAGGGATCGCGGAAAGCGCGAAAAGATTCGCAACTGGAAAAGCGAGCGTGATGATTGGCTGATCGGTATTCGTCACGTCGCCGTGTTGTGCCGTCATCCTCCTCACTCTCCTGGTTTCGTCCTGACCCGCTGCCGTTGGTGATACGAGGCTCTTCTTCCTCTCCAACGCATCCTTCATCATAGCGGATCGCTCATGAGGGAAGGGATTGAATTGGGTAGAGTGCGTTGCGAGCGCGCCTGAACTCTGAAATGGAAAGATCTGGAATAGAGGAAGTGATCACCCTATTTATTGAGCATACTTTCGTTTGTTCCCCTTCGACAGCCTGAGCAGCACGCCTCCGAGATGCCGGTTGCCGGTCCGTGTGAAAAAGTAACTTAGTAAGTGACAGCTTGGATATTTTTCTACCAGGATCTTCTTGATCGCCAGCAAAATCTGTGCTGCAACTCTCAAACAATTCATGACATTGAACTCGCAAGACCACACGTCGGTCGTTTTCTGTTCTTTTGCTGGTCCTATGGCTCACAATTTCAATCCACACAGTGCTCCGCTTCTAACCTTCCACGTTGTTCGCTTCACTCCGCTTCTCGTTGCTGTTCTCTGCGTCGACCGTCCTCCTTAATCTCAATTTTGGCTAATGGGATAGGCCCCGTTATTGCTTCTCAGTATCCTTCGCATCCTCCCCATTCCTAATAACAACATGATCTACACCCGCAAGAACCAATCTGTTTTTCGGCCCTCCAGCTGCCCTCCAGCCCCCTCCTCACCCCCGGGGCACCCGGCGGTCGGAGAGAGAGCGAAACCTCTTATCAGAGCTCAATTGAGTCTCGGGAGGCCCGCCTTTACTCCAGCGACTTCCCCCACTCCTGTACCACTCATCCAAGATGGCTCGTATCTTGAGGCGCTTGGTCTACGACTGAACGAAGCTGTATGCAAAGCCCTCGTTTCTCCATCCGGTTCCTCCCTACCGAACGAACTGCTCGCTGGAAAGCGCCCGATTCCCGCTGGCCGTGGTCGTGCCTTGGGTAAATTGATGGCCTGGTATGTTACTTTCGGATTTGCATGCTTCCGCCTGCTTAATTGATTCCTCAGTGAATTGAGAGCTGCATGTGACAACAACAACTTGTACAAGGCTATCTTGCGTGCTCTCCATAAGCCTCTGTCTGTTCTCTTGAGCAATTCGTCAACTCTTCTTCTACCCTTGCTATCTACCCCTGCATTTCTTCAACCCTCGACTCCAACCTTGAATGCAGCTCAGCTTCATGCTCTAGCCATTGCAGACTTTGCTGGAGAGTTGCTTGCCAGTTTTGATGAATTGGCCCTGGGCATCGACACTGATAGTCGCGGGGATGGGTTGAAGCCGATTCGCGCGGGGCTCGTCTCCCTCATTAATCGCGTCATTACTCCGTTGATTGCAGGAATCAAGCAGGAATTAATTCCCGTCATCGACGCATTAGAGACCCCTGCCCAAGCGAATCCACACAAGCAGAGGGGTTCCGTTCACCCTTCCATAACTGCACTCCAGTCTTCCGTTCCTGTCTATGGTCGGGCACTTGCGCGTTATACGAGCACCCTCTCCTCTCACACACTGCTTGCCTCGTTCCTGATTTCCATTGTATGGCGGGCGCTTGTCGCATTATCACACCGTCCAACCATGTCCCGAGGCTCCGCACAGGTGGTACCGTACAAGCCCTCCTCGAGAACTCCGCCGGCCACTCCCCCTACCGGACTGTTCGGCCTCAAGCGTGGTCCTTCGCGACCGACATCCCCTGTCATGTCAACATCCACAGCCGACGCGAAGGCCCTCTGCGAAATTTTCTCACACTTCCCGCGTCCAACTCTCACTCAAGTCGCTCGGGAGGCAGTGGACGAAGCCTATGTCCATCTGGAATCATTGGCCTCGTTGCTTGAGATTGCAGATGATCCGCTCATTGAAGTCAGGAAGACGGCGGAAGAGGTCGCCGACGACATTCACCGCCTCACGGATGACCTCCCAACCCTGATCGCTCTCCCGGTGGTATTGCGCGTCCCTTGCTTTGGACGCGTCTTTGCCCCTCATGCCGGGTCTGTGGCCGTACTTCTCAATATGTCGGAGGAAGTCTATCGCAAAGATTGCCTGACGGGCTTTGGGCGAGCGGAAGAGTGTGGTCCTATCGCCGCGCAACGAATCTTGGATGATATATACGCCAGACCTGCAGTCGATTCCTCGGACTACCTCGCAGAATGGCTGGAGACCCGCCTTGATCGAAACGACCATTGACTGGAGTGCCCGGGTCCATCAACGCCGTGCACATCTAGTCATGACTTGAGAAGAAATGTTCTACTAGATATATTTTATTTTTATCTGGGTGCGTGTGTGGATCGTGTAGTTTTTCAGCCGTTAGATCAATACATGCGTATTTCTGCTGATTACATCCATTTCCTACGTGCTTTTCTCGACTTACGCGAGGCACATGTTACAATACAACATATTTAGGCGATCCTATTGCTCATTTCCCTTCAACCAATTTTGCGTTGGTAGTGAGGATCCTGTTCAATTCGTTGCGGTGCAAACAGTTTTCAAACTTGAAACTCTGTGCGATCTCGTCCAACTCGACCTCGTTCATCCCCCGGAAATGCTCCGCCCACTCCTTGACAAGATACTCGGCGACGAGAATGCTGCGCGACAGTCGGCCAACGCGGGTTGGCATCTTCCAAACGGGCGCAGGATAAAGTTCTTGGTTTTCCGGCGGGATTTCGTTTGCAATGTGGTCGATCAGGGGCTGATAGATGTGCTGGACCGACGAGGTGTCCGCGCCCCACGCGTCCACCGCAAGACGGTGTTTCTTGGCGAGAAAGCCTTCGAGGAGCGTGATATACTTGGTCTCCTGCGAGACGTGTACCATGCCCTGAAAACCAATGTCCTTGTATAGCCAGATCGACCAGCTCAAGCGATCCTGCGGACGCAGAAAGTCAGCATCCTAGACTCGAAGAACGAGCACAGAAGACTCGCTTCGTTATAGATGGCGAGTTGGTCTTGGAGGACGTGGAAGCGTCGTCCGTTGATGGCGTCCGTGTTCGTCCCGTCGTATTGCTTGCGGGCGTACACCGGGCCCCATTCACCGTTCCAGACGCAGAGGCCCCGCTGGTCCATCCATTCGCGCTTCTTCGCGTAGCTCTTCTTCATCCTCCGGTGCTGATCGTCGCTGCCGACATACTCCTCTGGAGAGGCTGGAAAACCGAACACGGAGTAATCTAGCAAAAAGACGTGAGATGTGTTGTGGCGAACGAAAAAAAAAAAAGAAGGAATTTCTCACCATGAATCGAATACGCGGTGTTCGCCCACTTGACGTGGACGTCGCCAAAGTGCGAAAAGTCGGACGCAAAGGTGTTGCCATCAAAGAAGATGGTGTGGTGAGCATCAACCGTGCGAATGGCGTCGTACACGCGCTCGTAAAAGCGGACGACGGCTATATGGGTCGGGTCGGTGGGCTCGTTGAGCGGGTTGTAGCCCGCGATCCACTTGTTACCTGCGTAGTGCTTGGCGAGCTCGGTCCAGAGCCAGACAGCGCGGTCCTGAAAGTCCTTGTGTATCCAAAAGTTGGCGACGTGTGTGCCTGCGTCGGAGTGCCAGTCCGTGTTCTGACCGCCGGGCGCAGCGTGAAGATCGAGGATGGTGTAGATGCCGTGCTGTGCACAGAGATCGATGACGCGGTCGAGGTGTTTGAAGCCTTCCTTTTTGAGCACGCGCGGGTTCATGTCATCTGTGGGCCGCCATCAGGTAAGGGTCGACGGCTTCTATCGCGCGCAACTTGAGAGATAGGTAGATATCGATCATCACACACCTTCGAAATGTCTGTAGTTGAACGGCAGGCGGATGCAATTCAGCCCGAGGCTTTTGAAAAACTTGGCGTCCGCTTCTTGGAAGAAATATTCCAAAAACTGTCGATGAGCGTGTGTGTGCGTGTCAGCCGCGACTCAAGTACTCATTGACAGGAGAAAATGAGATGTCGAAAAAAGCATGCGGGCCGACGATCGGATGCTGGGAGCGACCCACCCACCTTGTCGAAGAAGAAACCCGACTTTTCGGGCCCAATGACTTCCACAAGGGCAGCGCGGATCTGGAATTCGCAGCCAGGGTAACCGCATATGAAGTTCTCCATGCTGTGCGAGGTAATGATAAGCTCCACGGCTCCTTGATGGTGCAGGTGATGGGACGCACTTCATCCACCCACCAAGACCAGCTCCGCGGAGGATGACCTCGTTGCCATCCCCGTCGACGATCTTGCTTCCTGAGACGCTCAAGTACGACGCCATGGCTCACCCGCGATTCGGAGGGAATTCGTCTGCGATATTCAAGGTACCTGCCTTCATATATGCCTCAATGTCAATCCTGGCACGGGACCACGGGACGGAAGGCGGATGAAATATCCACCGATGTTTCTCCGCTGCCAAGCGGCAGAGTCACAGGGCTACTGCCCAGGATGGACTTGACCTCGACCGTTGAACGGTTCTGTCCATGTGGTGCCGGGTTGGCGGATCCCATGCCATTCATCTCATGTTCGCCCTAAATCTACAAAACAAACTTGAACTTTCTTGTAAGGAAAAAAAAGGTCGATGTCTAGTGTGTCAGGATAGCAACCCGATGAGGTGTGTACAAGTCCACGTTTGTCAACTATAGGAACAGGATGAGGGTATCGTGGTATTATTCTGTGAGCGTCGTAAAATGCACAATGGAGCTGGATGGAAGATTTCGGTTCAAATAGATACCAAAAACCGTTTCTCGCCAAAAAAAAAATAATGAGCACAGTCGCGTCGGATGCCGTGAATATATCATGCAAAGATGCGTTTCTTATCTGCAAAAGGACCTTCCCCGTTTTGCGGATTCCAACGTTCTCATCGATCAAAAAACATGAGTGGATTACCCCGGCTCGATATTCTAGCTCGCGGATCTTCATCCACCTCAGGAATTTCGCCATGCTTCGTGAGATGATGCCAATAAAGCACCTCACCTGCCTTGAGCTTGCGGGGGTAGAACTCGGGGGTGGTCCCCCTTGTCTCCGGTGGGGATCTCCGAGGCGAAGTCGGAGGAACAGACGCGGGCAGGTCAGGTGAAGAAAGGGCCGATGATGGATCCAAATCTGACGAGCCCATTTGTGGAGAGGGGAGAAAATCAGAACTTGGTGATGCATGGAACGATTGTACAGGTACGGAACTGCCGGGTCGCCGATATGTGATTGCGTCGGTGGAATGAAAAATGGTAGGATACGCGGGCGTAAGCGGGGGAGGTGATATTGGTGGAGGGGGAGGCGATGGGTACTCGACGGGCGAGACACCAGGTTCGTCGGGAATATGATGTCTTTCCGATGCAACGATTTCGCTCGAATGGAAAACAAACCGGTGGCCGTTGGTCGCACGGTTTGTTGCGGAAATCGAAGACGTACACCTGAAACACTGATTAAATGGGTGATAAAAATTACCCACGAAGTCTAAACGTGATTGTGAAGCAACTCTCACAGGAATGACGATCATGTAGCCAACAGCGGCACCGCAAGTGTGGCAACAGAGTGTCTGAGTAAGGCACTCGCAGGTACGTGGGGGAGTCGTAGCAGTGGAAGGACGACAAGGGGGGCGGAGTGCATCCGGATTTGTAGAGTATGCAGAACAATTCACAGGAAGGGCGTCGGTAGAAAAAAGAGAGACGTTCGGTCTGAGTAACAATACGGCCTGGGAGATTGAATTAGCCGTCGGAGCGGAGAATCAGATACGGGAGGACTCGCTTTCATGCCGCGATTTGTTAGGAAGGTGCCGCATGATCTGCAGTCAAGGATCCAAACCTTGTGGACTATATGAGGAGGTTGTGAGGGAGGATAGGGGTTGTGATGTATAAATTGGATATGGGGCTGCCAATTTGAGAAGGACTGGGAGAGATGACTGAATCCAGCCGATGAAGGGGGAGGTGCGGCCAGGTGTGGTGGTAATGAGGGGGCGTTGAGCGTGTCATGGTGGGTTGAAGAAGGGCTGCTATCGAAATGAGCGTGAGTGTAGACAGCGTCCGGGGGGGATCTCGGAGGGCGGGACGGGGAGGTGCGCGGGTAAGGGTTTGAAAGGGCGCGTGATAAGGGAAGGAGGGGGGGATCATCTATGGACGGGGGGAGATCTTGGAATGTGAGTGCGGGCATTGAAGCTGAAGAGGGAGTGGAATATGTCTCGCCTGAGAGCGATTCTGACTTATAACGAATCCGACTTCGAAGACATTTTCCCAAATAGTCAGTCCCTTGAATTACGTAAAGAATTCGGAAATGACCGACCCGACCAGTTAGCCGACAGACCACTCCACTTGGGGCCATGGCTCAGGACAACAACATCACCACCCTCACCCGATCCCACTCTGCCATCGCCGCAAAGAAACGCGCGAAACATGCACAGATAAAACAGGTTGTGTTCGACGACGAGGCTCGGAGGTATGTCCCTTTGCTTCCATACGACCGCACGACGCTACTAGTAGCGCGCCACCAGATCCTTTTTGACGGGGTTCCATAAACGCAAAGTCGCACGACGTGAGCAGAGCAAGAAAACGGCACAGCTCAGGGAGAAGCAGGAAAGGTTAGAGACACGGAGACAGGTGCGATCCCCTGTTTCACCCACCCATGCGCTTCTCACCATGCTTAGCATCGTCTCGCTCTCGCGGAACGGGCCGTACGGAATGCCGCCGAAGTCGAAAGAGCCTATGGGGCTTGCACAGGTACGAGCACGCGATTCTGTATACGCCGTGCTGATCGATCGTTCATGCACAGAAGGCGACGGAGACGAATGGGGCGGAGTGTACAACGAACCTGAGGAGGCGGAGGAAGAGTACGAGGGAGAGGAACAACTGGCGACTGTAACGGTCGTGCAAGACTTTGATATCTCCACGCTAATACACGGACCGGCAGCGACGCGCGGATCAGGGCGTGAAAGGGAAGAAAAAAAAGAAGCAAAGGTGGGGAGGAGGAGCACAGGCAAAGTCAAGTACAAACGGTAGTTATTACTTACCTAATTTGGTCGTGTTCCTTGTTCCTGGCTTGGTTTTCGACGATGAACTCCCTCTACACACTCGGAACTCGACAGACAAACTCTCTCACCGCTGACCTAGAACGTCTAAGAAATGGCGACAATTCAGCGTCTCTCCTAGGTCTATATCTTATTATTATACATGTCTTCTCTTTCAACCAACCCCTCCGTTAGGACAGATATCAGCCTCTCTGGCTGCCATGCACCGCACCATCGAGGACTACGACGTCATGACAAAGAGAGAAATCATAAAGGCAAAACAGGAAAAGGGTCAAATGTATTGTCTCTCCTTTCCCCATTCTACCCAGCTCACCACCCTTCAGGCGCGTACAAAAGTTCCGCGCAGACTATGCTGACCTGAAGAGCCAATTTGAACGTATAAAGAACGAGGTACGTACGTTCCCCCCATCAACCTCTCTTTCACCTGCCATGCCATGTCTCGCAGAGAGCCGCTTCGCAGCGTAGCGAACTCCTCCAGGGCACGCCGTCGGGTATTCACTCACCATCTGCGTCCGACGCTCGGAGGCGTTTTGCACCATCCACGTCATCACAACATTCCGAATCGCCTTTTCAAACATCATCACCGCTGTCAAACTCAACTCTCCGCGAGCACCATGCACTTCATGAACATTCCTTTATTCAAAGCACCGAGGCAAGGCTCGACGAGTTTCTTGCCCAGGGACGCGAAGTGTTGGACAATCTTGTCGACCAGCGCAACGTGTTGAAGGGCACTCAGCGCCGTCTGCTTGATGCTGCGAACACGTTGGGCCTTAGTCGTGACGTGATTGGGTGGATCGAACGCCGCAGGTAAGGGTCACTTGTATTTTGCCCTGTATGTATTCACATGGTTGCGCAGCACTCAGGATATGTACATCTTTCTTGGCGGTGCTATCCTGACATTCATATGTTTCTTTTTGATCTGGAGGTACCTAGGGTAGTCTGTAGCACTTTAGCATGCACTATGCAGCGCAGTACTAGTGACGTGTGGCTCGGGGCCTGTTGACTCGGTCCGAATGGTTCCGGTCTTAAGCCAAAAGAGGACTGCGCAACTCAACCAAGTTGTCTCCGACGACTTCGAAAATGGTCGCACCTGTTTTCAATTCCGTACACGACTATACGGAAGGTGCGTCCGCTATCGATATCGACGATGCCGTCGCGCAACGCTCCCATTCCCGGCGCGACTCCACGTATGGCGCACCCGAAGATGCCGACGGTGCAGTTTTCGATGGCCCGGGTCACATAGCAATTCCGTCCAGTGTCTCAAGGATACCTTACGCCGAACGGGGTTTCACTATCAGACGAAGCTCAGAATGGTCGAGAAATAGAAGGAGAAGCGAGGACGGTGCAGTGGCAGGGTCTCTTTCCAGCAAAGCACGGGGCAAACGCAGAATGAGTAACCAGAGTCAAATCTCTCAGGCATCTGCAGTGAGCAGAGCAGAAAGCCGGGAAGAAGAGGATAGCGAATTGCTGGCCGGCAGCTTTGGCAGGGACCGGAGGTCGCCATCACCGACGCCGATGAATAGGTCGTCCGTATTCGAGAACATCGCTCAATTGTTCGGAAAGGGTGGAGGGGACCCCTCGGCGCGTCGCTCGTCATTTTCTCGCTCCATCTCTCCTTCCCGACGCTCGAGGCGCAGCAGGCTTTCGGATGCAGGGTCGGATTACGCGCTGGGATCGGAGGACGAAGGCGAGGAGCGCTGGGGCTATTCTTCGGGAGAGGAAGACGACAGCGCTGACTCTCATGTATCACGAGTATCCAGCCCCGTTGCAAGCGACGTGGACTTTGGTTCAGAACCACCATCACCCAGCCGCCCATCTCACCTACCACTGTTCTCGTCGGATCCGATTTTCGGAGACGAGGTCCGCATAGAAATAGACGTTCCTCTAGAGTCCTTGGATCCACCACCACCGGGTCCACCCAGCAGACAGACAATCTATGTCGCGGACGAGGACAGCACCCTCCGGTTCGTGGGTTACGAGGTCATACTGTGGCGTCAGTGGTTATGGTGGGCGCTCAGCTTGTTGACGCTTGGCTTGCTCGCCCTTCTTGGGCACTGGCTTCCTCACTTGTGGCTTAGATGGGTGGTTCGTGAAAGGGCCTTTAAAGATCTCAAGCATGGTTTCGTGGTCATTGAAGTACGTATCCATTTGACGTCAAACGCTCGTGTGTTAACATGACCCAGTCTCCACACAGAGACATAACACTGTTTCCTGTCAAGCGGATCGCATACCCTTACGAACGCTTGACCGTCTTTCTGGATACCTCACCAGAGTCGAACGGACGGCTTCGGAAATCCTCAGTATCTTCTAGATCAAAACCAAATGGTAACGATGGCGGCAACAAAGCAGAAATGCTGGAAGATCTACATATAGTAGACTATCGTTATTTGCGGTTTGCATTAGACATCCGATCAGGATTGTTCACAATGGCCAGGTAGGCTTTCAACTCTATAAATCACACAAACGCCCTTCTCATGGTGCTCCAGGGACTGGAGAGACCCGACTTGGACAGGAATGCAAGCCATAAAAAATGGCTTATCTGAGCGTACCAGAAAGCAACGTCTGACACTATTCGGCTCTAATCTCCTTGATATCGCTGGGAAAACGACTCTGGCACTCCTCGTAGATGAGGTATGCATGGGCAAGTGTCACCATGCAATAAACTGACGTTGGAGAAGATCATCCATCCATTTTTTGTCTTCCAAATCGCAAGTATCATATTGTGGTCGCTCGACGACTACTTTTATTATGCATTCTGCATTGCATTGATATCTACCTTGAGCGTAGTCACGACACTCGTGGATACCAAAAAGGTGATATTGATGCTCCAGAGCAGAGCGCAGACTACTGAACATTGCACAGACCATCAGACGGATGCGCCAGATGTCATGCTTTTCGTGCCAAGTTATCGTCTATGCTGATGGGAAATGTATGCTATTTTGTTTTCTTCTCCTTTATTCTATCATGATGATGATTTTGCACAGGGACTTCGGTTGACTCTTCGGAGCTCGTACCGGGAGACATTGTCAATCTCTCTGAACTACGTGCTCCCCTTTTCCCAGCGGACATGTTCCTTCTGTCGGGCGATGCAGTCGTGAATGAGAGCATGCTCACCGGGGAGAGTGTGCCGGTCTCAAAAAATTCAGCAAAGGACGAAGATATTGCACGATGGCGAAACTCCAAGGATATTCAGGGTGAGCTTGCCAAGAGTTTTGTACATGCCGGCACCAGAGTAGTCCGTATACGTGGCGTGCTCTCTCTCGAGGGGGGCATCGGAAACCCGGCCCTTGGACTCGTAGTTCGCACAGGTAACTTCCGTGTTTGTGCTGCAAGCTGTATCCTGACATCGCTGGGTAGGATTTAACACGACCAAGGGTGCCCTTGTTCGGTCGATGTTATTTCCAAAGCCAATGGGATTCAAGTTTTATCGAGACTCGATGCGCTTCATTATTGTCCTCGCCGGGGTCGCCGGTCTGGGTTTCTGTGCTAGTGCCATTCAGTTTGTCAGACTCGGGGTAGAGCATCTTTGAACGTTCTTTCTTCGTGTGCTGACATGTGTTCTTAGATTCGATGGAGCACGATCATTTTCCGTGCCCTGGACCTCATTACAATCGTCGTTCCTCCAGCTCTACCGGCCACCTTGACCATTGGTACTAGCTTCGCGATTGGCCGTCTTCGGAATTTGGGAATTTTTTGCATTGCTCCCACTCGAGTCAACGTAAGTGGGAAGATCAACGTATGCTGCTTCGACAAGACTGGCACGCTCACTGAAGACGGACTCGACATCCTTGGGGTACGATCGCTCGACCGCTCGGAGCACCGATTTGGTGAGCTCATCAACGACGTACATGATCTTCCCAGCGCACGAGACCGGGCTAGCTTTTTGCATGCTCTTGCTACCTGTCACTCGCTCAAGATGGTCGAGGGTGATGTTATCGGAGACCCGTTGGACGTGAAGATGTTCGAGTTTACAAAGTGGACGCTCGAGGAAGGCCTCATTGCTGGGACTGGGATCATCAAAGGGCGAGGCGGAGCTGAAAGGCCGACTGCGTTGGTGCAGACGGTCGTACGCCCGCCTGGCAGTGCACAATTCCGACTCGAAGATGCGCTGAAGGCCAATGGAAGAGTGTGTCTTTTGATGTGACTCGCAACACGACTCTGACTATTGCCGTCACTAGCATGCACACTTCTTGGAATTGGGTGTCATCAGGACGTTCGAGTTCGTATCAGCGCTGCGACGGATGAGTGTCGTCGTGAAGAGACTCAAAAGCAGCAGCATGGAGATTTATGTCAAGGGCGCACCTGAAGTTATGTTCGATATTTGCGAGAGAGACTCATGTTCGTCGACCCTTTTTTCTCAATGCTGCTGGCCTTTTGACATTTAAGAAACCTCAGTTCCACATGACTATGATGATCTGTTGTCGTACTACACGCGGCGAGGATACCGCGTGATCGCCATCGCGGGTAAGAGTATAGAGGGTCTGTCGTGGCTCAAAGCCCAGAGAATGAAACGGTCGGTCATCGTTTTTTCATGATACTTGAATTCAGGCTCACGTCTTCTTCAGCGAACAAGCCGAGTCGAATTTGCGTTTCCTCGGGCTGATCATCTTTGAGAATAAGCTGAAACCCGGCACCACGCCTGCCATCCAGACTCTGAGGACTGCGCATCTAGCATGTCGGATGATTACCGGCGATAATTCTCTCACCGCTGTCAGCGTGGCAAGAGAGTGTGGGTTGATCAATCCAGCGGCTCATGTCTTTACACCAGCATTCATTCAAGGTATGCCATACACTACAGTAGTTGTCAGGCTTGACGCGTTATGTAGGGAATGTCAACACTCCCTTGTCAAAGTTGGAATGGTCATGTATGGACGACCCTTCGTGGAAGCTCGACGACTACAGCCTCCGGCCCTTGGCTCCGCCAAATCATACTGTAGCGGAGGACCAGATTGCTTACCAAGATTGTACGCTCGTTGTGACTGGAGACATTTTCAGGTGGATGATCAACTATGCCCCGCTCGAGACTCTTCAACGTGTATGTCGGACTGCATGTCATCTGCTTCAAGGCCCGCACTGACAGTGAATAGATGCTTGTAAAGACGCAAGTCTTTGCTCGAATGTCTCCGGACGAGAAGAACGAAGTTGTAGAACGTCTGCAGACGCTTGGTTACAGTGTCTTGATGTGCGGCGACGGTGCAAACGATTGCGCTGCACTCAAGGCAGCCGACGTCGGGATCTCGTTGTCTGAAGCAGAGGCATCGGTCGCAGCGCCTTTTACAAGCAACGTCCCGGATATCAGCTGCGTCATCGATGTCATCAAGGAGGGCAGAGCTGCCTTGGCCACCAGTTTCTCTTGTTTCAAGTATATGTGAGTGTATGCACAAAAGTCCTGGCATTGTCTGATCGCGTTATAGGGCATTATATTCGCTCATCCAGTTCACTACAATAACATTGCTATATTCGTTTGCGTCGTCTCTCGGAGATTTCCAGGTCGGTGATGATTCTGCCAGAGTGAATGGATGATGACCTCGGAATAGTTCCTGTATATCGATCTATTCATCATCATACCTGTTGCGGTATCCAGTAAGTCGTCGCGGCACGACTCACTACCGCAAGCTAAATTACTGTTTCAGTGGGTCGGACCCTACCATATCCGAAGATCTATCCCAAGCGTCCGACCGCTAGTCTCGTATCAAAGAAGGTCCTCGCTAGTCTGCTTGGACAGGTCATTATCACGAGTGGAGTGCAATTTTTCACATTTTTCTGGGTTCGTCGCCAGGACTGGTGAGTTGAGACCGACATGGGCCTGCTGTTGTCGAGCCGACCGTCATTTTCAGGTATACACCGTCGACGGATAACCCCAACCGCGAGGACCAACATTTGAATGCTTCTAACTATGAGAATACAGTGTTGTTCTTGGTAACTTGTTTCCAGTACGTATTGGTTGCTGCGGTATTCAGTATCGGACCACCGTACCGGAAGGCGATGTGGACGAATGGTGAGTGGCTATGTTCGTGGGGATTGGGTTGTTTCTAAAAGGACGTGATCTGGAAGGATGGTTGATGGTATCCATCATCGCCCTTTCGGTGTTTGACCTCTGGGTGCTCTTGAGCCCTCCAAAGGCATTGGAAATGATCCTAGAATTGATGCCGATTCCGTTCTCTGCACGGGCATGGCTTGCCGCTTTCGTACTGGTGAACATTGTCGTGTCATTCGCGTTTGAGGAGTGGGCGACGCAGTTGATTGCAAAGGTGATCGGAGGGTTAATGAGGTTGGTGCGGGAGACAAGGCGTTATCGGGATGGAAAGACATACAAGTTAGTAGAGGGCGCGGGATGAGGTTATGTTTATGGTTATATCAATGGGCTAGACGTAGCCCGCAGCTATGTCAAGCAACGATCACAATAGTATGTAGATAATTTTAGCCCTACTATACTAGGGGCTGTTGCCAGTGGTCGCTATGCCGATTCTGGCCATGAATTTATTGGCAAATAAATATTATTGTTCTTCGTTCCAGTGAGACCTTCAGCTGATAATCGGTCAACCGGTCACCCACGATCTTTCTTGTCGTTAACCACCAAGAGCTGGCTCTTCGTTCACCATGTATTCCTACTTCGTCGCCGTTCTCTCTCTCTTATTCTTCTCCTTGGGTCTCGTGTCTGCTTCTCCTTCACATCATGTTGTCGCACGTCAAGCTTCGGTCACAATACCGGCAGCAGCCCTCGCTTCACCTACTTCTGTCACGACTACCAACACCTATCAAACGTGAGTCTGCACCCGTTCCGCACGGCCGACGCTGACACGATGTCCAAAATTGGCAGCGCCAATGGTACCATGACGGAGACGTGTGTCATCACATTCACCCCGGTCGGTCAAGAAATTCAAGAAGTTTCCAACTGTACCGTGGCCCATGGCGAACCTCAAGTCACCACGACGCTTGTCGCCGTATGTATTTCTAGATTTTGATTTTCTTGATTACTTATTGTTGTTATTACTATTACTATTTTTATTATAAGGCGTCGTCAACGGCTTCTCCGACGGCCGTCGCGGCGTTCGTGATGCCAGGGACGACGATCCAAGTGTTCCCTATCGGTTTGGGCATCTACGGAGGCATCACTTCCATCGCTCTCTTCGCCGTCGCGTTCGTCACTTGGGAGCGCGTGCAGTATCGCAAGGTACGTCGAGTCACGTCAGTTATTTCTTTGGCACAATGCTCACTCGTTTTACCACAGGCCTTCCGCCAACAAAAGATGGCTGAGAGCTACGCATTCACATACGGTCGCAACATGATGACGAAAGAATGAGAATGAGTTGCCTGCTTTGTTTCTTTTAAATTCCCTGACCCTCTGTTCGATTAACGTCGTGACGGGGTGGAGCGGAGGGAGGCACAGGTGCTCACTACTCTTGGGGAGACAGATGCTTGTTCTGTGGCGATGTATTGTTTTCTTAGCGCAATGATACATTTACACGCGCCGGGACGCGTGCCGTGGTATGCGGTGTGTGAAGCTCGTGAGACGATCTATGACGAATCGGGATTTTGGATTGATACTCCTGCTGCACCATCATCGACGAGACAATGTCATCTCGCGCTGTCTGGTCACGGTCGACAACGTCACCATCACCTTTCTCGTGGACAACTGCATCGAGTGGTGAGACGTTGACCGTATCTGTGGGCTATCGGACACGCATTCAAGTTATCATTGATCATTCACAGGATGACCAAACTCCCTCCAGGTTTCACTCACGAGATGAGACAACATCTCATTGACCAAAATCCCCCCAAAGATCTGCTTACGGGCGTACCCATTCTCGATTTCGAGAACTTTTGCTGTGGTATGATGATGTGACTTACCTCGCCGGGTGTGCTGACGCATAGGGATAATTTATAAATATAAATATTAAACACCAATGGTCTTTTCTCTTCTTCGATCAGGAGCTCATTCCCCACACTGGCGGTATAGCAGCCAAGATACAGTGGGTCATGATGACTGTATCACAGATGAGGCGTACATGGCCCCATCTGCCCGCGTCGTGATGGCACATGGGCTAGACTGTGCATGAATGCAGGATGATAGCACGAGTCTCAGGCGAAACCTTTCCCTTGGGCTCCTGCTTCCTTACAGCGGCACAAGGAAATAACCTTCGCCTACCGCAAGCAAGTCTATATTTTTTCCTCGTTATTTGCTCCCCATTCAGACGAGCAGCTTTCTCCTTCTACGCGACCGCTGCTCTCCGTTTGTTTTTCTTTTCTTTGGGATGGCCATATCGTTGTCTCCCCTCGACACACGTTGCACATCCTCGTGCATGCGAGGTTGAAGGGGACTCGGAAGAGGGGCAGAGCGAAGGAGAAACACAAGAGGGGTGCAAAATGTGCACACACCCGCAATTTCTGTCAGTGAATGTGTGCGCATGAGTGCATTCGCATGTCCAATGGTCTGCACATGACCTTGTGGTCGAGTTGAAGAGAACGGCGAGGAGACTGTACAGGGATGGAGATGAGTGCTAGTGGTGAGCGCACGAGTCGCATGCAAATTTTTGGCCGGAGACAACATGCAAGGAAAGTCTGGCAGGGAGTGTGAGTTATTGGCGCATGCCTGTGTCTCGAATGGGGATGATGGCCCCGAGGATGATCGATGAGGTTGGCTTAGTGCGTCTGCAATCGAGATTATATAGACTCGATCTAGACCAAACCATTTACATCTTATCACTGGCAACTCCCTTCCTGTGAAAAACATGTACCACTCATTTACGGAGCTAGGAATTCTGCGTGCATCAAACAATATTTGTGCAGACACAGTTTTGGAACTATTGGAGGATATAGCAGCTATTTCTCTAATAATCAACAAGGTTAAGTCCATCACCAAAATGTTCAAAGTCCGGTGATACCCGATAAGGTAATCGCGACTCGCGGCCCTCCACACCGACGCGGCAGCATACGATATGACGTCGCTCGCGCTCGTCGCTC